>CAJQUN010000002.1:44617436-44776448 GCA_907163345.1 Haberlea rhodopensis | reverse complement strand
TGTTGCAAACTGTTGGGATATGCCCTAAGACAAGTCATTAGATGATTGTTTAAGACATACAATGTTTATGGATTTATGAATGGCAATTCATTATTATATATTATTCTTTTAACTGTGCATTGTGAATTAATATATATGTTAATGTCCTTAGAATAATATTGTATTATTCTTAAAGATGTCCCTAGTCAAGTATTATCATGAAAGGGATAATGATAATACGTAGAGACTAGTATATGTTGATCGATGAATTGTTCATTGATATGAGATATCAAATCAACATATGGGTACATGTTAGAGAACGATGTACTGGACAGACCCACCATGAGAATGCAACATGGATAGTTATATGATCGTCATATGCAATTCTCATAGTGATAATAATGTATGTAATCCTTACGACTTGTGATCATCAGAGATCCCAACATAAGGAGTTATGTATCTTGATATCGTCAAACGTTACCCGTAACAGGGTAATCTATAAAGGCGACTATTGGATACACTACGAATTATGTAGAGGGATGTTGACTGATCGAGATAGGATTTGTCCCTCCTATATAACAGGAGATGTGTTTGGCCCTTGATCAAGTGAGAACTAAAATGCATGGCCATGCTCGAATGAGTCGATATGAGATATCGAGCTTATTCGTTTATTCTAGTTCTACTTGGGGATCAAGAAATAAAGATTGGATATACGAGTATGACTATTCCATGACTCGTGTTCAATCTAAACACAAAGGACAAAGGGATTAAGTTACATGATTAATATTATCACAAGTTCTAAAGGTTATGTCGAGTCATTGACATTCTTGTAATTTGGGTAGCATTGATGTGTTGCTAGATACCGCTCAATGCTTGCGACATAAAATGAGATTTTATGTCACTGCCAACATTACAAGATCCTATCGGGTCGCACAAAAGATTAAATCGAGAAGGGAAATTAAATTCATTGGATGAATTAATTAATTAAGAGGAGTCTTAATTAAGTGATTAAAAGGATTTAATTAAATCATGGGTTTGGGCCCATAAGACTTTAAGAAAGTCTTGAACCTTAATTAAAGCCTTTTAATATAAATACAAGGTTTGATTTAATTGTATGACACAACTTTATATCATTCAACCTAAACCAAGAAAAGCACACGGCCTCCAAACCCACCAAAGTGCTCTCGGCTTCTCATCATAGCCGAAGAGAAAAGTGAGGTTTTGGGCGTGCCTTTCGATTTGAATCGAGTGTCTTTCTTGTTCCGGTTTAATAACTTGTCTAGCAACTTGTTATTGAACCATCCCTTCACCCGATTTGATCGTGTGGATACCGTTGAGGCAAAACTCATTGAGTTTTGCTATTGACTCGGAGAAGGCGTAGGACGTGGTGCTGCTCCGTGGATTCTGCTTCAAACACGCTACAAGGGTGAGACTCTTTGTATTCCTAATCCGATATGAATCCCTATGTATAGATCCGGTGTTAGTAATCCTAAAATTTTATTCCGCTGCGTTGTATGCCATAAGGATTACTTACAGTGGTATCAGAGCCGTGTACAAGGCTCATATCGGATTTATGTGATTAAATTGTGTTAATCATATTAGAATTAATATTGCATGCTAATTAAAACTGTTTAAATTCATATATGATATGAAATTAATTTTAGTTATGAAAATCATCGTAGTAATTGTATTTGATATAATTGGCGAATAAAATTATTTATTGAGCACAAATTTTCGGCCACCACCATCACAATGTCACCATGGCTAGCCACATGAGGGCTAGGGTTTTCGACCCTTGGCTCGAGATGGCTTAGTCGTTGTGGCTAATAATTGTGCATGGAAGTGTCGAAAATTAATTAGGGTTAGAACCATTGGACGTGATGGCTAGCTCATGACTGCAGGGTTTCGAACCCTAATAGCCGGCATGGCTCGACCATCATCGCCTTATTTTTCTAAAGTGTTTGATGCTTGGATGAGTTTTGAACTCCTTGACTCGATAATGGTTCACGCATGCATGGGATTAGTAACTTTACCACATGAGAGCAAGGTTTTTCGAACCCTTAGCTCGAGATGGTTGAGCGAACCCCGTGCATGGCATGACCGTGGACTCGTGGCTAACAAATTCCGGCGTTTTAAAACAAGATGGCTCGATAAAATATCAAAAGGGTGCGAGGCGGCTAGGTTGGAACCCTAGTGCCGCAGCCGACATGAGCCATGGCTCGGCCATGGGCTAGGGTTTTCGAACCTAGGCCCACTATTGGTCCAGCCGTGGGCTTTTTTGGTTCGAACCATGGTGGTTCGTGTTTTTGGTCGCTTTAGTTCGTGGCATGTGAGTCCCGAGCGTACGATAATTTTTCAAAAATTATTTTACAGTTTTCATTAGAATTAATTTAAAATGTTTAGAATTTAATTAATTAAATGTTAATGCATGCTTTATGTGTTGTTTGAGCATGGTGCGTGGTTATAGCCCTTTAACCTATTAGATAGGATTTGTGGATGTTTGTAATTTATATACGACCTGCGTGTCGTGCCTTTCTCTATTTCATTCTATATGTAATCCCTCCCCTATGTTCCCCTCGAATGTGAATCGAGGAATTCTATATCTTGTAAAAGTGTAGTTTATTTTATTGATGGTGATCAATGAAGATGGAGCATCGTGCCGGGATGAGGAGGCCATTCACAAATTGGAGCCAAGGAAGGTGCTTGTGAAGTTACCTTAGGTTGACTCATAGGATTTTCTCATTGGCTTGAGAAAATCATTAGTAGGGGCTATAACCATGTCACGTTTAATTATGTATGTTGATGCATGATTTATCTTATGTTTTAGTTTGATAATAGTATTACACATATATGTAGATATGTATAAAACTATATGTAGTGGACATATTTTAAATTATCAAATTAATCATGAGATCAATAAATCCCTCTAAAATATTAAGTTTTAGATGCCTTCCAAAATAAAAGTACTCGTCAATAACTTCGATTGTACATGTGTGGGTTTGCCAAAGCAAAGCACCGTGGCAATCTTAGTAAGGCGCGAAAGGATAAAAGTGATATCCGTTATACTTTAATTGGGTACGACTTAACTAGGTTATCTCAATAGGATTGGGAACATAGAGGCATGGGTTGGATTATAATTCATTTGATGAATTGAACAAAGTGTTGTTCGTCCAACTATCCAAGAATTATATGTGATATAATTGACAAAGTGTTGTCTACCTAAATAACCGAGTCTTGGGCAATTAGCCAAAGCTAACTCAAGATTAAGTGAAATATGGATCTTGGCCCACTAAAAGTTTCGAGGGTTGATATTTTTCAAACAAAATAGTGGGAGTATCATTTAATATAAGACCATGTTAAATGATTTAAATCATAAACTTATTTTGCATATTTATATTGTAGATATCCATGGCAACTAACAACGTTACTAGCACTTTATCACTGCGATCGGTCCTTGAGAAGGACAAATTAAATGGGACGAATTTCCTAGACTGGCATAGGAACTTGAGGATAGTCCTCAAACAAGAAAAGAAACAATATGTCCTAGAGGAAACCCTTGCCCGCTGAGGAACCTCCCCTAACAGCTACAAGAGCTGAAAAAGATGCTTACAAGAAGCATCAGAGTGACGCACTTGATGTTGGGTGCCTCATGCTTGCCACCATGAACTCTGAGCTTCAGAAGCAACATGAGGAAATGGAGGCGTTCGATATGATCGAACACTTAAAGCAGTTGTACCAACAGCAAGCTAGACAAGAGAGGTATGACGTCTCTAAAGCGTTATTCCAGTGCAGGATGGTAGAGGGAAGCTTAGTTGGAACTCATGTGCTCAGATGATTGGGTACATTGAGAATCTGGACAAGCTAGGTTTTCCATTGGACCAAGAGTTGGCCACCGATGTGATCTTGCAATCGTTGCCTGAAAGCTTCAGTCAATTTGTAGTAAATACAATATGACTGACATGGAAAAGACTCTACCACAGTTGCTTGGTATGTTGAGAACATATGAAGCAAATACTAAGAAGACTAAGGCCACAAATGTCCTTATTGTGAATAAGGGCAAAGGAAGGGCCAAAGCTAAAGGCAACAAGAAAGCAAAGAAGGTCTTTGCTAAATCTAAGCCAAAGTCTTATGCACTGAAGTCAAAGGGAGGGATAGCAAAGGAAGGGAACTGTTTCCATTGCGGTGAGACCGGCCATTGGAAAAGAAACTGCAAAGTATATCTGGAGGATCTAAAGAAAGGAAGTGTGACTTCCGCTTCAGGTATTTTTGTTATAGAAGTCAATTTATCTACTTCTTCATCATGGGTATTAGATACTGGATGTGGATCTCACATTTGTGTAAATGTGCAGGATCTCAAAAGGAGTAGGACATTGGCGAAAGGTGAAGTTGATCTCCGAGTTGGAAATGGAGCAAGAGTTGCTGCATTAGCTATAGGAGATTATCATTTAGCTTTACCTTCTGGTTTATCATTGATTTTGAAAGATTGTTATTTTGTGCCTTCTATTACTAAAAACATAATATCTATTTCTTGTTTGGACAAGTATGGTATTTCATTTATAATAAAGGACAATTGTTCTATTTATTTAAATGATATGTTTTATGCTAGTGCACAAATGGTGAATGGTCTTTATGTATTAAATCTTGATATGCCTATCTATAACATACATACTAAAAGGATTAAAAATAATGATTGTAATCCGACTTATCTCTGGCACTGTCGCTTGGGCCACATAAACGAGAACCGCATATCTAAACTTCATAAGGATGGAGTATTAAATTCATTTGATTTTGAATCATATGAAACATGCGAATCTTGTTTAATGGGCAAGATGACTAAAGCCCCTTTCAATGGACATGTTGAAAGGGCAAATATTTTATTGGGACTAATACATAGTGATGTATGTGGACCAATAAGTACACAAGCTAGAGGTGGTTTTCAATACTTCGTTACATTTACTGATGACCTCAGTAGATATGGGTATGTGTACCTAATGAAACATAAGCATGAAACCTTTGAAAAGTTCAAAGATTTCAAGAATGAAGTACAAAACCAACTTGGCAAAAGTATCAAAATCCTTCGATCAGATCGAGGAGGTGAATACTTAAGCCAAGAGTTTCATGACTATCTAAAGGAGTGTGGGATAGTCCCACAACTCACTCCTCCGTATACTCCACAATGGAATGGTGTATCCGAGAGGAGAAATCGAACCTTGTTAGAGATGGTTAGATCAATGATGAGTCATGCAGATCTTCCGATATCGTTTTGGGGACACGCTCTAGAAACAGCGATTTTCTTACTGAACCGTGTTCCATCTAAATCAGTGGAAAAGACACCATATGAGATATAGACTGGGAAGCGTCCTAGTATGTCTTTTATGAAGATTTGGGGTTGTGAGGCTTTCGTTAGACGTCACGCCACTAACAAACTTGGACCCAAATCTGATAAGTGTTTATTTGTGGGGTATCCTAAGGAAACGAAAGGGTACTATTTCTATTATCCCACCGAGAACAAAGTAGTTGTTGCTCGGACTGGTGTATTTCTTGAAAGAGAATTTATTTCTAGAAAAACCAGTGGGAGAAAAATAGAACTTAGTGAAGTTCAACCACAAGAAAACACAGAACCTGAGATTGAGATGGAAACAGAGCAGGCACCACAAGCTGTTGTGGAAGAAGCACCTGCTCAAGAGACACAAGCCCAGTGTAGGTCTGTAAGAGTACACCGGGAGCCACAGAGATATGGATTTCTTGTGACTCAACAAGGTGACTTACTACTTATTGATGAGGATGAGCAGTCATCTTATCAACAAGCTATTATGGGCAATGATTCTGAGAAATGGCAAGAGGCCATGAAATCTGAGATGGAATCCATGTATGCAAACCAAGTATGGACTTTGGTTGATCCACCTGAAGGGGTACGACCCATAGGGTGCAAATGGATTTTCAAGAAAAGACCGATATGGATGGTAACGTACAAACCTATAAAGGTCGGCTGGTTGCAAAAGGATTCAAACAAATTCATGGTATTGACTATGATGAAACCTTTTCACCAGTGGCCATGGTTAAATCCATAAGGATCTTACTTGCAATAGCTGCTTTTCATGATTATGAAATCTGGCAGATGGATGTCAAAACAGCTTTTCTTAATGGAAATCTGCTCGAGGATGTGTACATGACACAGCCCGAGGGTTTTGTCAATCCAAAGGATGCTGGAAAGATATGCAAGCTACAACGATCCATTTATGGATTGAAGCAAGCTTCTCGGAGTTGGAATCTTCGTTTTGATGATGCAATCAAAGAGTTTGGTTTTATCAAAAATGAAGATGAACCTTGTGTCTACAAGAAGGTCAGTGGGAGCGTAATCATTTTCCTAGTGTTGTATGTAGATGACATACTTCTTATTGGAAATGATATCCCTGCCTTGCAATCTGTAAAGATTTGGCTAGGGAACTGCTTTTCGATGAAAGACTTAGGAGAAGCCACCTATGTATTAGGAATCAAGATCTATAGAGATAGATCGAGAAGGCTTCTTGGTCTAAGTCAAAGTACATACATAGACAAGGTGCTTAAAAGGTTTAGCATGCAAGAATCCAAGAAAGGGTTCGTGCCTATGACACATGGTATTTATCTCTCGAAGGAACAGTGTCCTTCAACACCAGATGAGAGACAACGCATGAGTAAGATTCCATACGCGTCAGCTATTGGATCTATCATGTATGCCATGATATGTACTCGTCCCGATGTATCGTATGCTTTGAGCATGACGAGCAGATATCAAGTTGATCCAGGTGAAGGTCACTGGATTGCTGTCAAGAACATCCTGAAGTACTTGAGAAGGACTAAGGATACATTCTTGATTTATGGAGGTGAGGAAGAGCTCAATGTAATGGGTTACACTGATGCAAGCTTCCAAACCGACAAAGATGATTTTCGATCGCAATCTGGATATGTGTATTGCCTAAATGGAGGTGCTGTGAGCTGGAAGAGTTCAAAGCAAGAAACAGTAGCCAATTCTACAATGGAAGCTGAGTATATTGCTGCCTCGGATGCAGCAAAGGAAGCTGTTTGGATGAGGAAGTTCATTTCTGAACTTGGAGTGGTGCCTAGCATTAAAGATCCGATAGAACTCTATTGTGACAACAATGGAGCGATCGCATTGGCTAAGGAACCAAGATCTCACCAAAGATCCAAGCATATACTTAGGCGTTTCCATTTCATTCGAGAAATCGTTGAAATGGGAGATGTTAAAATATGCAAAGTACCAACAGATGATAATGTATCTGACCCATTGACGAAGCCGCTGTCACAGCAGAAGCATGATCGTCATACTAGATCTCTAGGCATTAGGTATATGTCTGAGTGGTCTTAGTGCAAGTGGGAGATTTGTTGGGATATGCCCTAAGACAAGTCATTAGATGATTGTTTAAGACATACAATGTTTATGGATTTATGAATGGCAATTCATTATTATATATTATTCTTTTAACTGTGCATTGTGAATTAATATATATGTTAATGTCCTTAGAATAATATTGTATTATTCTTAAAGATGTCCCTAGTCAAGTATTATCATGAAAGGGATAATGATAATACGTAGAGACTAGTATCTGTTGATCGATGAATTGTTCATTGATATGAGATATCAAATCAACATATGGGTACATGTTAGAGAACGATGTACTGGACAGACCCACCATGAGAATGCAACATGGATAGTTATATGTTCGTCATATGCAATTCTCATAGTGATAATAATGTATGTAATCCTTACGACTTGTGATCATCAGAGATCCCAACATAAGGAGTTATGTATCTTGATATCGTCAAACGTTACCCGTAACAGGGTAATCTATAAAGGCGACTATTGGATACACTACGAATTATGTAGAGGGATGTTGACTGATCGAGATAGGATTTGTCCCTCCTCTATAACAGGAGATGTGTTTGGCCCTTGATCAAGTGAGAACTAAAATGCATGGCCATGCTCGAATGAGTCGATATGAGATATCGAGCTTATTCGTTTATTCTAGTTCTACTTGGGGATCAAGAAATAAAGATTGGATATACGAGTATGACTATTCCATGACTCGTGTTCAATCTAAACACAAAGGACAAAGGGATTAAGTTACATGATTAATATTATCACAAGTTCTAAAGGTTATGTCGAGTCATTGACATTCTTGTAATTTGGGAAGCATTGATGTGTTGCTAGATACCGCTCAATGCTTGCGACATAAAATGAGATTTTATGTCACTGCCAACATTACAAGATCCTATCGGGTCGCACAAAAGATTAAATCGAGAAGGGAAATTAAATTCATTGGATGAATTAATTAATTAAGAAGAGTCTTAATTAAGTGATTAAAAGGCTTTAATTAAATCATGGGTTTGGGCCCATAAGACTTTAAGAAAGTCTTGAACCTTAATTAAAAGCCTTTTAATATAAATACAAGGTTATGATTTAATTGTATGACACAACTTTATATCATTCAACCTAAAACAAGGAAAAGCACACGGCCTCCAAAAACCACCAAAGTGCTCTCGGCTTCTCATCATAGCCGAAGAGAAAAGTGAGGTTTTGGGCGTGCCTTTCGATTTAGAATCAAGTGTCTTTCTTGTTCCGGTTTAATAACTTGTCTAGCAACTTGTTATTGAACCATCCCTTCACCCGATTTGATCGTGTGGATACCGTTGAGGCAAAACTCATTGAGTTTTGCTATTGACTCGGAGAAGGCGTAGGACGTGGTGCTGCTCCGTGGATTCTGCTTCAAACACGCTACAAGGGTGAGACTCTTATGTATTCCTTAATCCGATATGATTACCTATGTATAGATCCGGTGTTAGTAATCCTAAAATTTTATTCCGCTGCGTTGTATGCCATAAGGATTACTTACACAAACAAGCACGGACACCAACACATACCTTACTTCTTCATCCATATGCATCAGTCAAAGCCATGAGAGTTTTTTTTTTAAAAAAATACCAACAGACTTTCACTTTCTATAATTTAGCATCAGTATTCAAATGTATAACTCACATATACACACAGTGTCACGCCCCGAGACCGGGGTCAATAACACCGGCATTGATTTCCATTACAACTAGGAAACCAATAAGCCTCATAATATCATAACTACTGAAAAGCCAGTCTTTTTCCATAAAAATAAAAACCATTGTCTTTACAATGAATAAAGAAATACGGAATTAAAAACTTAACAACTGAATAAATAAAATTGTCTCAAAACTGAAAACTTTAAAACCTAAAAGATCTTGTTCTACGCAGCGGACTTGATTCACCAACCCCAAAATTGGTGATCTTCTTCTTGCTCTAGTTCTTCTTCGGCTTTATCTGGGGATGTAGAGTAAGGGGTTGAGTGCTTTGGAAAACACTCAGCAAGTGGGGGACAATCGATATCATACATATATATAATTTTCATAAACTTGGATCATAAAACTTGCATAAACCGATATGAATGTATCTTAGCATACTTGGTTGCCCTTACGAGCCATGACATAACATATCGTTTCATAATTTTCATATATTTAAGCACAGCAAAGCATTCTACTCTCTTCTTGGTACTGATATCAGTCTCTAGACTTAACCCTCCTAGAGATGAGGTCATAACATCGGCTAACCCACGAATAAAGGGTCTGGATAATCCAGAAACAACGGATTACCACCGTATAAGGTTCTTTTAGCGGTTACATCCCACCGCATCAGGGTCATGGGGATCCAAATCCAATTAGATTTCGAGTTTAGCGTGCTTACAAAATAATACTTTCATAATTTCAACATAATACATATCGATTGGGAATTTAAAACATACTATATGATTTTAGAAAACGAAACGAATATACATAACAAAAGCCCACTTACAATGCTTGGTTACTTGCTTGATTGATCGAGGTATAAAGCGAATGGATTTCCAATCTTCCTTGGCTTGCTAGCAGCACAAACAGGATGCTAAAACTCGATTAAATTCTGGAAACTTTCGAACTAATTGCTACGGTATCCGGGTGGTTTAAGTTGCTGGAAACTTGGCCAAAACCTCTCGGTTTTAGTTCATGAAACTTGCTGGAAACAGGAGAGAATTTGGACAGATTGTATCCAAGCTTGGTGGTACAAACGGAGGCAGTACAAAGCTCGATCTTTCGGTGATGATTGTGGCTGGAAATCTCGATGGAATAGGTGCTGTCAAGTTTCTGGAAAACCGACGGTGATTGGGGCTGAAAACTCGAAGGCTTTCTTGCTGGAATTCTCGAAGGATTAAGGACTGATTTGTATCTGAACTTTGGTGGCTTTCGGTTATAGGAAGAGTGATGCTTAAACGTTTCTGAAAAATCCGATGAACAAAATCTGCACAGATTCTGGAGAACTTGTACATATTTCTTAAAGCTTTTCGCTACAGATTGTTAAGGTGAAGAGATTCAGATTTTTAAGGTTCCAACTCTTCGAAAATTCTGGACAGAATGGAGCTGAAACTTTCGGCTATTGATTCTGATTTTCGAAGGAAGATTGGTGGGTGAAAGTGATGCTGAAACCTTGCTTTTATAGGTGCATAAATTTGATACCCAAAGATGGAAGGACTCTTGGATGGATAGGTGCAAATTTGGTGACTCTCAAATGGTAAAGGACTCTTGGATTGATAGGCGTAAAGGTGGAGTTGTCGCTGGTTTTGGTCGATCCAATCTGCTGAAATTCAATTAATAAGGAAGGAGTTTGATTTGGTTAGGGACTCCTTGATGCATTGAAACTCTATGCTAGAGTTTAGAAATATTTAAACTCTTTTAAATCAGATTTTGGTTAACTAAAATCCGGGTTTTTACACACAGTACACACACACACACAGTATGGAATGTACAGAGTAGATCCGAAAATTAACATCAGTATTCAAATTTATAATTCACATATACACACAGTTTACACACACTATGGAATGTACATAGTAGATCCGAAAATTACACGTGTAGAGTAGTCCGATGTCTTCTTCGATTAAAAAAAAATCCAAATGCTACAAACAATTTAGATGCTTCGATTCAAACATATTTCATGTACAGAACATTTTAGCAAATAATTTTTAGGGATGAGAGGACGAGATGATGAAGAAAAAAATGATCTGAGAATCGCCGAAAAATTTTAGCAGAAAATTTAAGGTGTGGGGCGACAGTATGAGGAAGAAAAAAATATATCTAAAATTAGGTTTAGGGTGTTTTCAATTGAAGGGTATTTTGGTAACTAAAAAACACCTTTTTCAATCCAATAGTTAAAATTTGGACTTAGGTGTAATTCTCCTAAGTTTATTTTTTGGTAAGAAGTTTTTTTTTTCCAGATTTATTTGTAATAAGTTTCTGTAAACAACACCTATTTGCAAGTTTCCCAAAAATCTAATATACAATCTCACTCAATGCAAGTACCCAAATCATGCGATCTTGAGTTTGAACCATAAGCCGAGCTAGATTACCCAAAATTATTGAGTTACTCAAATTTATAAAAATGTGTATCATGGCGATTTGAACTTATAAGTAGCGAAATCTCCAAATGGCGACATGAGGATATTACTTAATGCTAGCATCTCATGAGTGTATTAATTTAAAGTTGACTCCCTATATCCAAATTAAAGTTTAAGCTTTGGATATAGTACGACGGTATTACCCTCAAACTGACATCTCATCATCTCATATAGTGCTTCTATGCATTGGATAAACGAAGGCTTTCTTGCATTTCATTTTGGGACTTGGGTGTGTCTCTCGCATGTGTTATTCATTAGGGTAATAAATTGGCCCATAAGAACTTTGGGTCGTAAACTAAACCCCATAAAATTCAAGAACCTTGATTTGGTGTTCTCCATAATAAGTAATAACCCTTGTATCAAAATCCACGAAAATTGATCAAGAAAATGGTCACGTTGTACATAAAATAAATTTTTAAAATATAATATTGCATATGTTATAATATAGATACATGAAATAAAATGACATAACACTTAGAATGGGATTATGTCTTAACATACTGCTAAAATTTGAGCTCGATTGGTGCTTAAAAATCAAACTTATTCAATTCAAGTACCGAAATGAATCGAGCTTGAATTTAAACTATAATCGAGCCCAATTCGAGCTAAAAATAATTTAGTTTTTGAGCTTTGAGATATGCGAAATTTATAGCTGAAGTCAAATTTAGAAAGAAAAAAACAATTTCGGGTCTTTTAAATAATTTACGTTTTATTTGGACTGTGAAGTTATTTGTACTTTACAACATAAAATATTTGGTCTTTTAAATGCCCCACAACATAAAATATTGTTTGGACGCCATTCAAATAGCAACATTCATGGGTGGAACGATGGTATTTTTGCAAATTAATTTTTTTTAAAAATTTTTTTTACAAATAAAACCTATTTAAACATGTGAATTAATTTATTTTATCAATTAGTAATCATCAAATTAATATAAGTTTCTAAACTTGGTGTAATAGGGTTAGGCTTCTACGGTTGTAACAAAAGACAAAGGTAGTTGGAGTTGGTTGGAATCTTGTCTCGTTTGGTCATCAAACTCCCCCAACTTTACCATCATGTCATTTTTTTCTTGTTCAAAACCTTATTAAATCCTAACCATACACTCAAAATTTAAGAACCATGATTTAGTTTTCTCCATAACATCCATTATATCAAAACCATGAAGAAATTGATCGAGAATATGATCGTTTTGAAATTCGAAAAATTATTGGTAATATTTTACACGATCATTTTCGGGTTTTTTGTTAACGGCCATGAGTGCAAGATAGTGCAGTTTATATTCGGGGATTCTCTATCGGATGTTGGCAACAACAATAATCTTGCAAAGAGTCTAGCTCGAGCTAGTTTGCCTTGGTATGGTATTGATTTTGGAAATGGTTTGCCCAATGGCAGGTTCTCTAATGGCCGAACGGTTGCTGATATAATAGGTAACGTAACATTATATGTATTTTAAAATAAAAACCTTCGAGCCACATGAGTTGTCATTTTGCCTTGTTTAATTGCTTTCATGTGGGAAAATTGCTTATACATTGCATGTGTTAATTGAGTGTATGATAATATGTAGGATCAAACGTGTTGTCGCTTTATCAAAAACTATAATCGGTAGTAATCTTTTAAAACTTTATAACAGTACAAACAACATGATTCGATCGTTCTCCATGGCAATTGTTGCAACCCAACAATCCTCCTCCCAATACTTGCGCTATCTTGTAACTTATGAGAATCGAACACGTGACATTGATTCTAAAACTTGTAGGATCAAGTGATTGCCTCTTTACCAAGAGCTACTACAGTTGGTGGTAACAGTGCAACTCAAATCTTTTAAACCGTACATCAGCATAAGCATCACGTTTCGATCGCTCTTTCTGCAAGGACAATTGTTGCACCTCAATAAAATCTTCTCTCAAAAATTATAATATTAAAATGTCACATATTTTTAAACCTTGCATATTTTTTTCTAAATACAATTAGCTCGAAACTAGTGTAGTGGAAGGTCAAAATACCAATCTGAATGTTGATGAATTTCAGGCGACCAGATGGGGCTTGCAAGGCCTCCAGCATTTCTTGATCCATCTCTAAGTGACGATGTTATTCTACAAAATGGAGTCAATTATGCCTCAGGAGGTGGTGGCATTTTGAATGAAACTGGCTCTCTTTTCGTAATGTTCAAATCTTCATATTCATCAATCTTTTCGACTCGTTAATTTCAATTTTTTTTGTATTTTACATTGTTGCTTAGGTTCTTTGAGTAACAAGTTAGTAATTTTTATCATGTAGATCCAGAGATTCGGGCTATACAAGCAAATAGAACTATTTCAAGGGACACAAGAACTGGTTAGAGCCAAGATTGGAGACACTGAAGCAGATAAATTCTTCCAACAAGCTCGATATGTAGTCGCATTAGGAAGCAATGATTTTATAAATAACTACTTAACGCCGGTCTATAGCGATTCGTGGACATATTCTGATGACAGCTTCAATCAGTATTTGGTGAAAACACTACAAGACCAACTCACGGTAATATCATATGTTCGATTCATATGAGTTGCTCGTTAGTCCAATTGTTAAGACGCTGTTTGTTAGATAACAACTTTGTCTACTATTTTGTATGGCACAACAATCTAATATGGTATTTCACTAGTAAAAATCGACAAATACTTGATCCTATATATTCGGTTATGCTAATTTCTTTTAACCTTCAGGTATTACACAGCTTAGGGGCGCGGAAGCTAATGGTTTTCGGGTTAGGGCCGATGGGTTGCATCCCACTTCAAAGGGTTTTGAGTTCATCAGGTGAATGCCAAGAAAGAACCAATAATTTGTCTCTAAGCTTCAATTCAGGAGCTAGCAAAGTTGTGGCTAACTTGTCAAACAACCTCCCTAATGCCACCTTCAGATTTGGAGATGCATATGATGTTGTCAATGATTTAATCAGCAATCCAAACAAATATGGTGAGAAATATATGCAAGATATGTGTAATATAGTTTTATTAAAGTTTTATATCATAATTTTTTTCAAAATATGCATTGACTTGTAGGGTTTAGCAACTCGGACTCTCCATGCTGCTCCTTCGGCAATATTCGACCAGCTCTAACATGCGTCCCGGCATCCAGACTGTGCAAAGATCGAAGCAAGTATGTGTTCTGGGATGAATATCACCCTTCGGACAGTGCTAATCAACTTATCGCGAAAGAGATGATTAAGAAACTTGGATTCGAACCCGTTAATCAAACGGATTCTTCGTCGCCCTCGCCATCTGGGGATTAATCAAGCAATCCTTTTGTTTGTTTGTTATATGAGCTCCTTTTTGATATATAGGCCTGTAATATCTTTTTTTTTGTTGTAAATTTCATATTTTTCAAGTTTCATTGTTCTATTAAAAACTTTGAGAGGTCATATTCAGATAGCATTGATTGTTATTTTTGTTCAAAAAAGAAAAAAACTCATTGCAAGAAAGATTAAAATATCATTTAAAAATACAAGAAAAGAATAAGTAAAAGATAAGATAAACTTTAGAGTTTGAGTCCTAGTATAATTTAACCATCACTCGACTAAAATTCTATTCTATTCAGGAGACATAGTTAAATCACTCAATTAGCATTCAAATATGGTCTATAAATACATACATAAATCTATACATTCATCAAGCACATACATGAAACGTCAGATCTACATGTTCTTCCTTTTGAATTAACATAGGTCAAATTCAAGAAACAATGGATGCCCTCAATTCATTGCGGATTTCCGAAAATGCTACAACAAAATTGTCCGACGATTCGAAAGTGGTAGATAATGCTGCAAATGTCGACTTATGTCCCGACTTTGCTACTGAAATATTCCACAACTTATGTGCCTTGGAATGTAAGAAACCTCGTCCTCAAAGACTAACACAAGTAGATGAAAAACGTGGTTATTACATCGACTGGTTTGTTGGCATTGTCGAAGAGTTGGGATTTTCGAACGAGACACTCTATTATGTTGTCCGGTACTTTGATAGTTGTCTGATGGGGAAAGAGACAAACCAGATTCAAACAGAGTTACTTTGCCTTGCATGCTTGATCCTTGCATCCAAGTACGAAGAAATGTGGTACCCTAGCATGAAAATGTACGCAATTAAATACAACTTCTCCTGTGAACAGATTGTTAATATGGAAAGATCTGTGTTGAAGTGCTTAGGATACGATTTGTCCAACCCCACAACATGGTCTTTCATGGAGAGATGTATTAAAGCTGCACAAGGTGGAAGCGAGTTGAGGATCATGGCTAGCTACATCGCCGAGCTTTCACTTTATTCCTACAACATGAACCGCTACTTGCCTTCAATGGTAGCCTCTTCATCGGTTTTTTTGGCGAAATACATTCTTCACCCATCAAAAATTCCATGGACACCAACCTTGCAACATTGCACACTTTACAGGCCATCTGACTTACAAGATTGTGCCCTGGAATTGCATGACATCGTCGCTGGGAAAACATATAATTTTTGTGGGATCAGAGATAAGTATAGTCGGTTCATGTATCACCGTGTTGCGTTGAAGAATGTTCCCTTATCGATACCAGCAGAATTTTTCAAGAGTAGCTAGCTAGCTTCATACATGATAAGTTGATAAGCATGCCCATCAATGTAATATTGATTTGTGTTTCATTCGCTTTTAGATTTGCTATTTGTGTTTGTTTTTTTGTTTTTTTTAAGTTTTCTGATGAACTTTTTAATTTATATTAAAAATTACTTTCCAATAATTTTTAATATATAATTGGAAAATAATATATTTATACATATTTAAAAATATATATTAATATGCACGACATTATAGCCATTAGGATTTATTTATGAATTAGATAGTCATTTTTTTCCTTTTTCTCACATATACGATGTTATACATTAATAAAAGAATTTAATAAATTTTTAATACTAACTAACGGAGGGTGTATCTTATACAAGGGCTTGTGGGGGGCGGGGGGAGGGTGTATCTTAATTTTTTGATTGGCTTTCAAATATGATAGACTCAAATTTTATCCATTATCTTTCGTGGCTTCACCATCGGTCCTTCACTCGCCATCATCAATCCAAAATAATCAGCCAGTCAAGTAAAATTTATTCAACGTCAAGGTAAGATTGCTCAAAAATATTCGATATTAAAAATTATAAAATTATTTGCCAGATATTGACCCGTCGATTTTTATCAACGATTTTTTAGATCAATTAATAAGAAGTTTGGTGAATCCATTTTGATTTTCCCCGGTAGGAAATGAATGGACCGAATGAACCACGAGCAATGGATCTCCAAGGAAAAAAATTCGAGGGCTTCGCGCTCGAACTCCCACAACCTTTCGCCTCCACCCCCATGCAAAATTCTTGGCTACGCCCCTGTAACTAACTAATCCAACTTAGCTATCGGGATAAGAAAAATCAACCTTATCATAAGCTTGCTAGCATTATTAATCGAAAAAAACTCATCATATTGATATACAAGTAGGGATAGTACTGGAACAGATCATATCGGTTCGGGATCAGATTAATCTGGTTTTGGATTTTGCTGTAATGGAAACAGATTAATTTTGTAGGATATCGGATTGGATTTACCAGATTGGGAACGTAGCATAATAAAAAACGGGAATATACTGAACTTGACTGGATCAGACAAAAGTACATCCAGTTAATCTATCATTGTGTCGCATTGAAGTTACTATGTTTTGTTTACAAACTATTAAAGTTTATTCTAATTATTATTATTATTTGTAATAGAGTGTTCTAGTACTTACCATTTCGGAAATATCTGAAAGTGTCGATGACATCTGGCCCATCTGGCGCCAATCATCGTTGCAAGTACAAAAACTCGGGTCCGGGTCTCCCGCCCCCTCCTCTTGTAGTTGTAATAATGCTAAAAATATAAATTTGGAAAGTTTGCGAGTGAAGAATATGATGATATCGAAATAGTATTGGATTAGTTTTCTGCGCCTATTTGAATTTTCAAAAGGGGACTCCATACAATTAACCAGTCATTTTTAACACAACATAACAAATCTAGAAATTTTGTTTAAGGGTGTAAAAAATAATAACATGAAAATCGAAGAGAAATATTTTTTTTAAGGTGATTAAGATATAATTTTATGGGGCAAAATATAAATTTTGGTTGTGTGTGTGGGTGGGGGGAATGTAATTTTGTGGCAAAACGTATTTTTTTTTAAAAGAATTTTGTAAAGGTATATAAAAAAAATTTGTGTGGGACAATTACCCCTACACATGGGTTCACCCGAGACACGTAGTAGTAGTGTTAACCCAATTTTAATTATTATTATGGGCAACCCAATGACCATCTTCTTTAAGCATTTTTTTCTCCATCACTAGTTGATTAATGTCTAGATTTGACATTAGGAAAGATTTCTTGGTGTGGTGTTAGGTTGCTCCACTAAAAGTCAAAGCAAGATCACAAATACTCAATTGGTTCATTTATCTTTTGCATCATAGTGATTATGAAAATTTGAGCCTACTTGATTTTGAGCCGTCCTTCAAATCTTCTCATGTTAATATGTTGCCGGGGGTTTTGTCTTGGCTACCCCATGGGGCACTACCACATGGGGTAGATCTCACCATTACTCTTAAAGAAAACCTGCTACTACTAGGAAATGCAATAACGAGTGAGGATGATGCGAGATCAGCTTGCCCAAGTACATAATAGGCTGGTAAAAGCTAGAATAGTTAGTACATCATACGATTCATGGGCTCAAAATGTTTGCCAAGTTGTTATTTTAGTTATGAATTTTGTCATGGTCGATATCAAGTTTGGGTAAAGGAGTAGGGTTGTATTAGATAGCTGGCGAGCACAGAATATTGACGAATTTCTTATATATTGATCGTGAGGATCCATATAGCCAATACCACTTAATGTGATAAATGTTTGGGACTTTTTTTATTATTTCTGCCAACAGGCATGTCAGTAAAGTTCTCCCGGAAAGGGTACTACCCTCGTTGATTAGCCTGACCCCTTTTCGTTTTATTTTCAGTTATTCTTATATCGACTAGTAGCCACCTTTCGATGGATCCCTTAATACGTGCGAGGAACAGCAATATTAGGTCAGTATCCGATGAATGGCATTTCAAATCAACAGTAGGTGGTTGGAATATATTGGATGGTCTGCCTACTAAAGGTGAACAAGCAGGGCACTGGACTGTCTGAGACACCGGGTGCAAGATCTTGTTGATTCTTTTCGTTTGTTATACTGTATACTCTACAATTTTGAGAACAGCCATCGGTCCCCAAACTGACTTTTGACCGATGATGGTGATGCTATTTTAGTTACGGGAATATTAAATGAGCAAAATCTTTGAGAAATGTTTTCCCCTTTTTTAGTACTCAAGCTTCTGAAAAATAGTAGTAGACACCTATCTTTATCTATTTATTTTTAAGATTTTCGACTACCCTCTGAAATCCTGGGTTGTTATTATGTTATACTCGGACTTCTTTCATTGCTATTTTATGTGATATGATATTATAATCTATATAGTTGCGACAAATCTTACGATAGGTATTAGTTTGTTCCATGGGAAGATATGTTCATTTAGTCAAAAACTTGGATGATTTGATTCTTAACTGCTCATGTCCCAATGTTTTCTAGCTAATCTCGATATGCCACTGATGCAAATTACTGATATGTTGAATTTGGCAGAAGAATAAGTTGAAGACTTGGCTCACAAAATCGTTTCAACTCATAACGAATCAAGAATTATAAAGATCAGTGGACTAAAGATTATGCTTTTCGACCTCGTTTCGCACAGACAACCTTCGAGATTTGCCCTCTCACAAATCAACAAGACAGTTGTGCTTGTTTCCTGGCACCATTAGTTCAACATTTTGTTTTAACACAGGTTATGTTTCCGCCGATTACTCAAGTTCTTAAATGACCTCACACCCCATACCAAGGGTGGATATAAAACTTTCTAAAGAAATTCTTGTAATAATGATTTGCTCTAAATTTTCTATATGAAGAGTATCAGTTCCTCTAAATGTGCTTCTTTAAATCCTGTGATTGTTGTCAGTGATTTAGTAAGGATCACATCAATAAAAATTGCCATTAGAATTCTCTGTACATTGAAGCTCCCTTTGTTTAATAGCACAGCACAAATCTCTGCCAAATCCATAAACATGAAAAACATCATACTTCTAAAGTATGTAATAAAATCAACCAGAGAATGTCTGGATAAGTGTGTTGTGCCATGGGTCTGAAAGGTGCTGCATCAGGTTGTCAAATGGCCCTTTTCCAGTCACATTGTGCTGCACGATGAATCCCAAGAATGCCAACATTGCTAGCCTTCCTGCAAATTCGTAGATGCACAATCATATTAAATTTCGGGTAAATTTCAAAAAATGGTATCGTAGAATATGGATTTTCCAATATTAGTCAATTATTAATCAAATAGATTGATACAAAAAAAATTGATTAAAAATATTTGGATTATATTTAATTAGGAATAAAAGTTCAATAAATATTTAAAAGACAAGAAAAGACCCTGTTCTACGCACGATTTTAACGACTGTAAACACTCTTACCGTTTGCTATCTCTTTCTCCTTGGCTTCCAGACTGGGGGAGAAATTCAAAGGGTTGAAAATACCTCCAGGATAGCCAACTTCGTTGGGAGGCAAGGAATAGCTCTTAAAGATGGGATCTTGGTTAACACTTCCAGGGTTCTTGATGTCTTGCCACCTCCTGATCTCGACGTAGTGGAACAGAATAAACTCGATAACGAAGAGGGTCGATGAGGATGCGAAGTACTCCGCTTTCCCTGCATCGTACCATTTCGGAACATTAAGGATTCCGATCGACGAGAGAACTTCAGGCAACAGCATGCCTGCAACACCGAGCATTGCCCATCGGCCGTTCACAAGCTCGGCCTGGACAAACCATCTCAAGTTCTCCGGGTCTTCTGCTAGTCCTAATGGATCAAATCCATTGTCACCTGGAAGACTGAGAAAATAAAACACATGTGATATAAGCTTTGTAATTGCCTTAAATTTCGACACAAACTGGAACTCGAACTCGACATGTTAACCGTGTTACGTAGCGCTACACACCTGCCAGTAAGGTAGGCGGGAGAAGGCAACCCCGGTAGCCATTCACCTTTCTTGGCTTCGACTTTCACTGATCTGTAGGATGAAACCGCCGGTTTCACGGACACGTCGCGGTTCAATTTCCCTGATGATCCGCCTAGGAATGTGGTTTTCGAAGCACATGGCCGGAAGACGGCAACCGAAGCTTGTGTGGTGACAGTGGCCATTTCTCCAAACTGAATTCTTGAAGTGTAGAAATTGTAGTGAACGAATCTTTTGTGTTCGCATTTTTATGATTGTTCTTTCGGTCTGATACAGTTGTGGCCCTGGTTTAAGGTGGTTTACGAACCGTTGGATTGCTGGATTTTTGGGATCCAAAGGGGTGTGATTTGATGGGATAGAGGAAGGAAATCCATGATCTTATCTTTATCCTATTTGGCAAATCCACAACTCTCTTTCTTTGCTGCTGTTGGTGTTTCGAGATCATGTGGGACCCTTTCTATTGTCTTGGGGATTAAAGTTAATCGATATATGATAGGAAGGATTTTGCCTAGGAATATTCCCCATGTGTGGTTGGATTTATCTCATGGGGTGATGCCTCATGGGATAGCCAAGATCATCCCGGCCTTAAGGTAATACACTAAGACGAGCTCCGAATTTCTACTCCTCTGGCTATGTTTCTCTAAATTATTTGACTCAATATTTATACGGAGTATCTAAAAATGCATTTTGTCCCTATCGATATTGTATGTTTCTCGCTTAAATTATATTTCGCCCTTCTCAAAAAAAATTCGGGAGATGATCTTAAACTCAAGCATATTACCTTTAAAGCTGAGTTCAGTTATTCTTAAACTCGTGTATAATGTCTATTTTAAATAAAGTCAATGTGTCTATTCTACGCCATTATTTTTCTGAATATGATTGGTTATCTTACAATCAGTTGCTAATTTAGAATTTTGGTTTATACAAAATACATTAAAAATTATGGAAAATATTTTAGGGAAACATAATACAATTTTAAAAGGGGCAATCTATAATTTTGATGGGGGCAAAATATTATTTTATAGGTGGAAAATTCACTTTTATCCGCTCTTGGGTGGAATACCCAATGATTAGATATAAGCTTCTCTTTCTTTGCTGGTGTTGGTGTTTCGAGATCATGAGGGATCCAAAGAGTTTTTTTTTTTTTATCATGAATAAAGCCGATAATGGAAAAATATTTGTATGAATTCGTTTTGGATCTTCAATATGATTAGTCTAAATAGTTAGTACGTTAGTTTATGTATTTTTTATTTAAAAGATCTTATATTTTAATATTAAATTTATGTATATGTGAGGTCCAAACCGGGTGTATATAAGTGTTCCTGGTTAAAGTTTTTATTTTGTGTACAGAACCAATTTATATATTTGAAACCTTTGTAGGGCCTATAAATCATTTTCTTGGATCATCAACTTTATGGATTTGAGATGGATCTTCCTACCGGGCCTAAATTTGAATTCGGTCCAAGTCTAACCTGATAACATAATTTAGAAGAATGATAATTGGGCAAATTTCGGGCCGGTACCATTAGGTAAAAGATTTTTCAACCTAGTCATCCAAAAAAAAGTTCTTTCAGTTAGATCCAATTTTGAATGCAATGACCAAATTAACCCTAAATTACCATCTTCCTTAACGAATCGTCTTCTTCACTAACCCAACACACTACAATGCGGAAAAGCACGGTGTCAAACCTCCATCGATCAGAGAAATGAGTGAATTTAGATCCTGGTTGACACCGAAGCTCCCAACGAATCATAGCTCTTGAATCGATCTTCAACAGCGGGATGGTGTGAATCTAGTCGTGAGCTCCATCGCTGCAGTGGTGGGATATATTATGAAAATAGAACAATGGCGGGTGGATTTGCGGCAAATTCTTTTCGTGTGAATTTCAGCTCTTGTTTTGTTCGTTCTTGGAATCAAAATATTTGTAGATATTGAATATAAAACCCACAACTACAGTGTATGTGACATGTTCGATGAAATGTTTAAATGAAAATTTGAAGTTTTTAATTTAACAAAGTGGTGCATCTCTTGAGTCTAGCGGTGCATGTGAGTTACATGCATCGCTAGACTCACGCGGTTCATATCATCAAAACAAACACTAATACCTTTTATATATTTTGTTACATTTTAATATAAATACATCCTCATTCCTGCCATTATGGTGATAGGGACCATGCTTTTTCCCTTTCTTCGTGTAGAGAGAAGTCGCGGCGCTTGGGCTTTGTTTCCGTGTTTGCCTACTCTTCTTGCTTTGCATGTTTCCATATCGGAACACCAAAATAGAAGAACAATTATAAGCAAAAAATTTAATTTGTTCGTAAATAAGACCAAACCGTTTGTCCAGTTTGAAGATTTTTTAATGGACAACACAATTCGTTAATAATTTCAATTAGTGTAAATTACGTTTAACATTATCTTATCTTCTCAAATCAAAGATGCACCGGTAAACAAGCAAACAACATATAGCGGTGCATGTAATTTACATGCACCGCTAGTCTATAGGTGCATGTAATTTACATGCACCGGTAAACAACATCTAGCGGTGCATGTAAATTACATGCACCAATAGTCTATCGGTGCATGCAAATTACATGCACCGATAGACTTAGGTGTTATCTTTAACCAAAAATATATTTATTGATGAATTTAAATGCACTACCAAGTGATTTTACTTGCACCACCAAATGAATTACATCAACCTTGTGATATTACATGCACCACCAAGTGATTACATGCACCGTCAAGTGAATTACATTCTCATTGTGATTTTACAAACACCATCAAGTTAATTTACATGCACCGCAAGTGAATTACATGCACCTTGTGATATTACATGCACCACCAAGTGATTTTATATGCACTGTCAAGTGAATTACATTCTCCTTGTGATATTACATGCACCATCAACTTATTTTACATGCACCGCAAGTGAATTACATGCACATTGTGATATTACATGCACCACCAAGTGATTTTAGGTAAGTGGCCTCACAAACCTCATCCTCCAAAACCACCACCACAGGTATATGTTGCTTGCTTGTTGATCTTATAACAAATTAAAGATACAATATATTATTTTAGAAATTAAATTTTTATTATGGATGAGTATATAATATATGATAAATTATTGAATAATCAAATAACAAAAGTATATTGTTTTTCAAATGATGATATATTACACCAACATATCTTAATTTTTAAGTGTTATTTGTGATCGTCTTTAACAATTATTGTATGATACTTATTTATTATGTAATTTGAGAACTAATGCAATTGTTGAGTCTACCGGTGCATGTAAATTACATGCACCGGTAGACTAGCGGTGCATGTAATTTACATGCACCGCTAGACTACCGGTGCATGTAATTTACATGCACCGCTATGCGTTGCTTGCTTGTTTAAGATTGTTAATTCTTCTACTTTGATTTGGGAAGATAAGATAGTGCTACCTCACTGATATATTGTCGGGAATTTGATATATGCATTGTTTATGTTATTATAGATCATTCCACTAAAGTAGTGACATGATGTCTGAAAGTTTAAAAATGAAACAGTATGTAAACGAATGAAAATGGAATTTTCGAGTCTATTTTTTACTTGGTATGTTGTACATAAACAAATGAAAGTTGAAAAAAATAAATCAAAACTTTTGGAAGGAGATGATATGTTGTTTATCTTTTTCAAATTTGCTACAAAAAAATTTGTTTACCTAAAGAGACATTTTAGCAAACACATAATGTGCACCAAAATTGAAATAAAAGTTCAATGTTAATTAAATCCAAAAATACCATAAAAACAGCAAACATAATTGAAACGAAACATATGTTTTCTGTGGTTGGAGAAGGACATTTGACGAAACGAAATGGAGTCACCGTCGCATCCACCACAACTCCGCCGCCGCTCCATACGCCTCGCATAACCACCATTGCTGATTTCCCAGAATACGCGACAACACCAACTCTCACGACGAGGAAGAGATAATTCATCTGTTATAAATTAGTTTTTAGAATAAGGGTGTTATTGGAATAGCAAATGACTAATTAGATTAGGGTTTCATAAAAATGGACTTAGTTGAAAGAAGATTCCCACAAGATGTATTTAGTTGAAAAGAAAATATTTTGCTAGATTTAGTTGAAACATGTTTTCAAAAGTGGTACCTATGTGTAATTTCCTCATGATAATTTGGGAATAAAAATTAATATTTATAAAAAATTACCGAAAAAATATAATAAATTGTATATCAAAATTTAATCCAAAAAATAAATGCAAAAGCATGAAGAAAGAATGGATGTACTATATATATATATATAAATACTTGTATGCACCTGATTTAGGCCCTCACTTATACACCAATTCAATATTAAAACCTACCACATTTTAAATAAAATTTATAATAAACAAATATCAATCATTTTAGACCAATAGCTGGTCTATAATTTGAACCCATACCGGGTCATATTAAGGTTAATTAAATAGGAGAGTAGACTAATAGTGTCGGAGTGCGAAATTGAAGAATATTTAGTGAGCTAGTTTATTTTTTAAGGAATTATTTAAGTAAATGATATTTGTTTGATCATGATTTTAAATATATCTTTTTAATTTTTTATATTTGTTTGACCTTTGTTTTTTTTGCATATGGTTTGAAGGTTATTTTACAAAAAAAATCTTTAAATAAAAGTCACAAACCAAAAAGAATGTTTGACCAATGTTATTTTTCAAACTATTCAGTTTACAATAAAAATAAAAAAAAATCATATCTTTCCCTCCAAAAATTACAGTTTTCCCCTCATTTTGCCACTACAATTATATTTTGACCCGTAAAATTTTACATTTCTAAACAAAAATTTCGTGTCGGGCATTAATTATGATAGTTATTTTCTTGGATTAATGTTTAGACATCCGAGTTGTAAAAAATGAGAGGCTTAGCAGTATGTTATCATCATTTCTGAACACAACATCTTATCTTAATAATTGAAGCTTCCAAACTACGTCTCTATGAATCGTCCCTGCACGTCTTAGATTTCAACATATCACGACACTTCATCCTTAACTCTTTCATTACACGTATCCTTTTCATATATGAAAATATTATATGAACTTAGATTGAGCTTTATTTATAAACAAACTCGATATAATTGAATTAAACCGACCATCACCATCTTCACATTAGATGACGCCCGAATGATTGATAGTTGATATATATTTTTTTACTTAAAAATGTATGTTTTTATATTAAATTAATATATAAATAAGGTTCAAAGCGAATGCGTACAAATATTTCTTCTTTTTGTTTTTTTTGTCAAATCTGCATTCTCAAGCAAATACAGCTCATGGATATACATGCCTTTCATAACACAATCTCTTAAAATATTTTAAAATCATAAGAATATTAAATCCCAAACAAACATCATAAAGATTTTTAGGCCTCTTTCATTATCATATAATAATAACGACTCCTCTCCTGGTCTTTCTTTCCCAATTATATATCTTACACGAGGTTTTTCTTGCACATTTTTCAACCGATCAAATGAAAGAGTTCAGCAAATTTCATTGATGAACGTATCTAATTCTAAGTATTTGTTATCGTTCACGGAAAGTGGAAAGTGCACGTGGGATAGCTAAGTTTGGATGTGAAAAGATAGTGTCGTGCTCGTGGCGTGCCTCGTGTCGTCCGCTTGATATCTCTACATTTCACAAACAGCTATTAATTATCTTAATTGTTGAAATAATTCAATCGTTTCAAACTAAAACTATATCATTACACTGATTCCAAATTGCTCAAAATTCTACAAACTGCAGGAATTATATCTCAAAAACCCAGACACACCTGCTTAAGGGGGGCAAAAAACCAAATAGATGGCCAATCTACATATCGAAAAGATAAGATAAGATTAAAAAAAATCCCAAAATATAAGGAAAAATCCAGAAATCTCGAGTCTGATGAATAATCTCCAATTCTAAGCAATGAACTCAGAGAACCCTTCTTTAATTCCCATTTTTATGCCAATGTAAATGGTACACCAGTATCTTCAAGCACCAAATTTTCAATCTTATCATTCTCAGTTGAATTTGGTACCCAATTTTTTGATATCAGACCATTCGAGGCCAAGGCCAAGAGTTCCGACTCGTTTAAACCTTTAGCTGGCCCGAGACTGCACCGATCCGTTCCATGTTTCGCCAGTGCATCTTTGAATTTCTTGATCTGCATTCAGTTTTAGATTTTGGATATCAATTCTCTGTGCACAAAAACAAACCACAATTCCAAAATACTGGTCTATCTAAATCTCATTAGTGGATATAAAATCCAAATGTGCAAGAGCAACCGACAAATCCCGCATTATCTTGGTTATCAGATCCCGGCATATGAGAACAAACAACAAATTCAGAAGGATTGACATTTGCAAAAAAATGAATCTTGGATATGAAATCCCAACACATAATGACAGAACACAAACAAAAATTCTAGATTGATTCAAGAAATATACCTTGGATGACAAAAAGCGTTATAAAAAAGTTGCAAATTCTAATCTTGATTTATCCCAAAAGTAAATCTTGGATATCAGATCTTAATACACAAAATCAAACCACAAAACACAATTCCTTATCCGCAACCAAAGATTGAATCTTGGATCCAAAATCCCAAAAGACAAGAACGAGAAATAAATTCAAACTGACTGATTCATATCACTTACTGTTGCATTGGTACAGCTGAAGCTACACATTCGGCCATCTGCACCTCTATAGAATCTAAAGAAGGGTAACACATGAACATGAAGGGCATGACACATCACCTTATGCTGTTCAAAATTAACCTTGAGAAATATAGAATCTGGGTCCATTTCAGCCAGTTGAGAGATCTGTAAACATTGAGTAATTATTAATCCAAGGCTCAAAAATTCATGAATAAAAATTCGAAATCAAAATGTATAGATACAAAATAACCCAGGAATTTGATATGAGTGGTAAATTTACCTTAGGATGTAAAGCTTTGCAGCCTCCACAACCAGGGGAATAAAAGTCAAGTATAACCAATCTATCACCGGCGCTTAACAAACAATCAACAAGTTCTTTTGCAGAATCGATCTCCATCATGTTCGGATGAAGGGATTTTTCCCACCACCTCTGAGCTTTGCTGATACAAACAGATGGTTGAGCCTAAAATCACCCAAGAATAAGAAAAAAAATATAAGAAAAAATTATGACCAAACTGGAGAACGTTCTGTGTGTAAGCAGAAGGGTCAAAAAGGCTATAAACATAAAAAAAAAAAAAAAACCCTTACATTGATAGGTTCATAATTTGGAGCTTTACTTTTCAAATTGCTTATGCTTTTCTGATCGGACACATCAAGGGTTTTCCTCCAAAAATCATTTACATTAGATCCCTTGAATTGCATAGTTCCAATTGAAGAACAAACCCTAAGAGATCCTTGAGCTCTGCTCTTGGTTATGGCTTCACCAGCCCCCGAAACAGAAAACCCACCATTCAAACAAGACATCTTCAAGATTTAGCACCTTTTAACGTTGCAAACCAGTCGAATCGAACAAACAATAACAAACAAAAGATATCCTCTGTCGAGAATCAAGAAGCGATATTTTTTGTGCTTAATCTATAAAAAAACAAGCACAAAAACCCAGAAAACCGATATCAAAGCAAGACCCACAAATTACAAGGAAAAAATACCAAGAAACAAGAAAAGAAATCGTTTTTTCACTTGGAAGAAAAGTAGTTGGGATACTTGGAAAAAGGGGTTTGTGGTTTGGTCTTCTTGAAATTTTCAGAGAAACAACCCCAAAGGAAAAGGTAAAGAAAATGAAAAATTTGGGAATCTGAATGTGAATTTCAAAAAGAAAAGTGGGGTCCAGATATTTGCCATTATCCATCTGTTAATTTCATTTATCCATTTTTTGTAGATTGATGTTTCCTGGTATGGAAAATGGGCTGTAGTTCGGTACATGTTGCTTGCTTGTTTCTCGGATTTTTTTTTTCGTTTAGATTTAGTGGACAAGATTCTATCACGGATGAGGACTCGGAATAACCATGGTCGTTGGTATTTTTGTTTTGGTGCAACTGCGTTTCACCGCGTAACATATTGGATAATGAGTTATGGATATAATTTACTAGAAAAACTATATATAAATATTGTAAATTTTAAATGATTTTTATAAAAAAATTCTAAATAGAGAAAGAATAAATATAATTTTTGTGATTAATAAAATAATTATTATAAGATGAATATAATTCTCACATCAGATTTTTAAAATACGTAATGTTTGAAAACTAGACCATCGGATCGCTAAATATCTCATATTACCAGGCGACCAAGGCAGAAAACAATGCATGCTCTTAATTGACTGCATTAATGTAACGTTGTGTGTGTGCCTATAGGTTTTCTCTCCTTTAAGGAAAAATTCAAAATATCTCATTTAATTTAAACAGTAAAAAGTCAATGAAATGAAAAGTGTTTGGTGTAACCCATCAATTTTTTATGTGTGTTCGCATACGCGATGATTTGCACCATCTAAGACATAACAAATCTATCATATTGACACACATGTGGTGGTATAGGTGTATAGCCCCTCATGTCTGGAGATAGAGATGGCAATGAGTCCAGGGTTAAACTCAGACCCGTATTAAACCCATATGGGGTGGGTTTGGACCCATTTTACCGGGTCCCGAAATGGGGCAGGGCGTGTCGCGGGTTTGGCAAAACCCGTCCCGCTATACATACTTTTATTTTTAAAAAAATTAATATCGAATATACATTTAACTTCTTTTGCTGAATCATAACGTACATTATTTAATTTTATATCATACATGTTCATATTAAAAAATTTGGACATTTTGAAGAGAATGATAGCAAATTAACATAGATTTGGTAGCTTAAAGATAATTTTACAAGACTTATTATAAATATTTACTAGAGCAAAATATGAAATTCAATCACGAAACTCAATTTTTATGCTTCAAAAATGATTTTTAGTTAATAAATTTTTTTTAAAAAAAACGGGTTTGCAGGTTGCACCATCTGGTTTGAGGGTCTAGGCTAGGCGGGGCGGGTCTCAGGTTTTTGGCAAAACCCGTACCAAACCCACTTCATTGTCATCTCTTCATATCGTTTAGTATAGAGATTTGTGTTGTGACAGTAAAATTATGCTTTTACTTGTAGCTATAGATTTGGCCTATATAAGCGCTTAGAAAGATTATAATGGTTTCTTGACCATTAGTCTCGACTTGAAAGATTATAATGGTTTCCTGAAAATATCTTGACCTAATTTAAAATCCTTTTAACTTAAATAATAAAGATATTGTGATAATATTTTAAAATATTTAATAAAACTCAAATTTCATCAGCTTTTTCACTAATCTGTCCTTCAATAATAATTTGGGTAAAAATGATATTACTCCAATCTTAAATTAATATATATCGATAGAGTTATTTTTATTTTTCATAATAAAAATCATAAATCAATCAAACGAATTTTACTTAATGACAAGTGAAAATTTTAGCAAGCATACGCATTGTTTTTACTGTTTTGTACTTTGACGCCTTTAAGAGTGTTGCTCTTTACGACATCTACACAACATATTCCATGTATGTTTTATTATACATATTAGATATATGACATGAATATCCTAAAAAAAAATTCGCCATTTGAGAAGACATCAAAGGGACCGTTTTTAATGAAAAAAAATTTTTTGACAGGCTTTCTAGTTGGTTGTTAAAACATTAATATTTAATGATATTTTTCCATATTTAAAAGCAATAGAAATTAATTTTAGCTGTAAAAACGTTTGGCTCCTTTGTCAGATTTGGGTACAAACATGTGAGCTGGATTCTTCGGATGCAATCGCCCATTGTTTGGGAACTCTTTTATCTTCGTTCACATCACCACCAACCCCACCCTCCGAGGTTCAAATATTTGAATATAATAATGTTTTGGAACAATTAGCATCTACAAGCGTCAAAATAGATCAGATCTATCAGATTGACCCAATCCAACATGCTAAATAAATAGGTTAGTGCCAACCTTTTTTTGGCCCATTGGAAGGCATGTCTATACGGATCAACCGATTAGAGCCGCGAGTTTTGACAGGTTGACGGGCCGGCCCAAGTTGTTCCTTTTTAAAAAAATATTGGTTATTTTTTTTAGCATCGATTTATAAAAATGAATTCAATATCACATTGAAGAATCTGATACACAATATATATTTCACTTTGTCGTGCTTGAAATGTTGCAACATGTATTTCAAAACTGAGTAAATACTAATTCCCTAGTAAGATATTTTTAGCAGCAAGGTTAACGTCTAGATAAAACCTGGAGCAAGTTTCAGTATTCTCCTAGCATCAGTTCCAAGCTCGGCAAGTTCATTTAGAATTCTTTTCTGAAGATTTTTTTTTTATTTTCGACTGATTAGCATGCCCCAACCCTTGGTTCGCCTCATGTTGGGTTTGGTTTTTCCCAACCTACCTAGAGGCGGACCCATTAGGAAAGCGGGTTAGGTGGGCTAGCCAGTTTGGGTCGGGCTGACCCGTTTTAACAGGTACATTTGCATCTCTCGACTCAATTTGGTATTTTAATAAAAATCATTGTCGTATTCCATTATCGTGTAGCATCTTTAGAATATAGCTCTTTAAAACTAGTTGTTGCAATTTCTTAAGAAAATAAAAAATATTTTGTGTATCAAAATTCTTTATTTTTATTTTGGAAAAGGAATTTGATACACCATTTATGATATTTAAACAAATTGTCATAGCTAGCATATATTGTCAAGAGGATGCAAAGTGTTACTATTTATGAAATTATGATGTAAACTGTAATTTCTCAAAATGATTAAAAGTGAAATTTGGAACAAACTATAGGATGATCGGTGTAATTTTTAGTAATGTTTTTAACATAATGTTTTTTGGAATTTTTGAATGTTTTGTTGATAATCTCTATTGTAATTTGAAGGTATTTTGTCTTGTAATGTATTATCCCGACAACACAAAACAAATCAACAAACTCTTAACCATTTGGTTGTATTTAGGGGTGAGCAAAAGTTCGGTCTAACCAAACTAATTTGGAAGTTTGGTCCTCTCAATTCAGAAGTTCTGTTTAAAAAAAAACATTGGTTCAATCGGTTGGGTTACGGCTTTGAATTAAAATTTTGGTTAACTTAAAAAACCGATTAAAAGTGTTAAAATTAAAAAAAAAATGGATTTGGGCAACAATGCTACCGGGCCTTCTTATCAACTAAATAATGAAGGGGAAATTGCAAATATGTGCTGTCTACAGAAACTTATTACAAATAAATCTGGAAAAAAACTTCTTGCAAAAAAATACACTTATGAGAAAATTATATTCACATAAGTCCAATTTTTTAACTATTGGTTTGAAAATGTATTTTTTAGTTACCAAAATACCCTTCAATTGAAAACACCATAAACCTAATTTCAGATCTTTCTTTTCTTCCTCATTCTGTCGCCCCACACCTTAAATTTTCTGCTAAAATTTTCCAGCGATTCTCAGATCATTATTTTCTTCCTCATCTCGTCGCCTCATCTCGTCAGCTCATCCCTAAAAATTATTTGGTAAAATGTTCTATACATGAAATATGTTTGAATTGAAGCATCTAAATTGTTCGTAGCATTTGGAATCTTTTTGAATCGAAGAAGACCTCAGACTACTATGCACATATAATTTTTGGATATACTATGTACATTCCATATAGTGTGTGTGTGTGTGTATACTGATGCTAAATTATAGACAGTGAAAGTCTTTGGTTTTTTTTTTGCTAAAAAAAAACTCTTATGGCTTTGACTGATCCATAGGGATGAAGAAGTAAGGTATGTATTGGTTTTCGTACTTGTTTGCTCATTTCCAAATTTACAGCCCGACAGTAAGATATTGCAACGAAGAAGGCGACTCAGAGAAAAATTAATTTGTGCACGAAAATCATAAAAAGTAACTGATGCACGAAATGATAATTAACCGATGCACAAAATATTACTGATTTTCAATATTCGTGCATCAGTTATTGATTTCCATTTGCGTGTATCAATTACTGATGCATGAAAGTTTTAAAAAAAAACTGGTGCACAAAAATGTAACCTTGGTGCACGAATGGTTCGTGCATCAGTAACTTAATTGTATGGTTCGTGCATCACCCACTTGCGATTATGGTTCGTGCATCGCATACTTTTTCAATGTTTCATGCATCAGTTACTTTTTATATCTTTCGTACACAAGTTTATTTTTCAAAATTTCGTGCACCAGTTACTTCTGATTTTCGTGCATCAATTATTGATTTTCAATTTCCGTGCATCAGTTACTGATTTCCAATTTTCTTGCATCATTAAATGATTTTCAATTTTCTTGCATCAATTTTACTGACGCATGAAAGTTTTAAAAAAAAACTGGTACACAAAAATATAACATTGGTGCACGAAATTAAATGGTTCGTGCATCAGTAACTTAATTGTATGGTTCGTGCATCACCCACTTGCGATTATGGTTCGTGCATCACATATTTTTTCTATGTTTCGTGCATCACATATTTTTTCTATGTTTCGTGCATCACATATTTTTTCTATGATTCGTGCATATTTTATATCTTTCGTGCACCAGTTTATTTTTCATAATTTTCGTGCACCAGTTATTTTTTATAATTTTCGTGCACCAATTAATTTTCCTCTAGGTCATCTTCTTCGTTGCATATTTCATGCTATAAATTATAGAAATGAGCAAAGAAGCACGGACACTAATGAATCATAATTATAAAACTTCAAATGGCAGCAAACAGTATATATGCATACACACACACAAAAACACACACGCACACACATACCAGATTTGAAGAAAAAAAACCTGCAAATACCAGATTTGAAAAAAAAAATCTGGAACGAAGTGTAACTGTAAGAAATCGTAACAGCAAGAGAGATTTGAATCGCAATCATTAAAGGAAGAGCTCGAACGAAGTGCTGAAAGGAAGAAATTTAAAATTTCTGATATTGCCGTCTTTTCTTATTAAGAGCACTTTTGTTATTGTAACCTAAAGTAGACTTAAATGATTGCATGTTTTTTTCTCGGACTATGATGAATAAAGTTTCAGTAATGAGTATCGGCATGAACTTTGCACAATAATGAATTTGCTTTGTATATACAGACTATTCCTTGATTTCCTTCAACCCTAAATCAAATCCCACTGATTGCCATTTCGCAAGACACAGCTTCAATCCTAACTCAGTCGCTCCTCTCTTCAAGACTTCCCGTTATAACTTCCATCTTCTGAAATCAGAGCAATACACCGCTATAAGAACCAATCTCGTACCCTCGTATACCAAGTAAGGTTCCCGCTTTACACCCTTGAATTTCATGTGTAATGAATTTTTAATGAGTTTTTCTCAAATTTCCAAATTGAAGGTAGTATGTATATGCATAAAAACGTTTACACACAACGAATTTTTTTGTCAAAATTTATAGTTTGCCTTTGCTGCAGCCAAGGGCGGATCCAGGATTCGAATCCGTCCTGGGCTGAAGAAAATAATCGACCTCTCCTGTTTTCTCCTCTATTAATGTTTCTCGGTACAAAAATAAACTTACCAAAATTAAGGATTAGGATTGTACAGTGAGACCTTTAAACATTTTGAAGCAAAAAATGGGACGACTTGAACATACATAAGGAGCTAGTCTGGAATCTGCCATTATTAATATATTATACTATTATTTAAGGAGCGTGCTCTTGTCTTCCCACCCACGATTATGGGATCTACGTACCAATAATATATAATTATGCAAGAAAAATTAAATAGAACACCGTTATTTTTATATGAAAAAATCAAAAAAAAAATTAAGAAAAAACCACATAACATAATTAATTACCACTATAATATTAATAAATCATGATATTTTCGTACAATAATGGAGCAAAAGAAAGAGAGATTTTAGTAAATCCAAGAAGTTGGAAATCGAGCCCTGCTTGTCCTTTTTTCAATAATATTAAAACCTTCTTTTTTCAAAAACTCTCACAAACTCCAATCACCTTCTCTCTCCAACAAATTTCATTTCCTATCTCTGTAATTTTTTATCTCTTTCATGGCTTTCATACGAGGACACTACAGGAAAGGGCGAGTTTATTTTTTTTGACAGGGCTGAGTTTATATTTTTCTACATAGGTAAAAAAAATAAAAAAATTTGACCCGGGCTACAGCCCAGGTGACCCACAATGTAGATCCGCCCTTGGCTGCAGCATTATAGATATCATATGGTAATAGTCTGGAAAATTCATCAGGTTGCTTATGACATTTAGTTTGTGAGATGCTTCTGGGAGATTTTTAATGGAATTACCATGCCCACTAATTGTGGTTTAGCTAGCATCTGAATTTGTTTGACTGTGATGCACCTATAGTTCTGTTTGTTTTTTTTCCATAAAAAATCAGTTATGCAATTTTTTTTCTTTTCAAAAAAATATTGATTATTCGGTTACAGGCCGAATTTACCCGATATTTTTATCGGTTCGGTAAATCGTTATTAGGTAAGTTCGATTATTGTAAAAAAGTTCAATTTAATCGATTAAATGGAAGTTCAATTTGCACACCCCTAGTTACATCTACTCCGCGAAGGGATAAAACAAGTCATATAATACTAAGGTTTAGTAATTTAAAGGGTAAATTTCAAAATTAATCCCGTATGATATGAGTTTGATCAATAGTAGTACCAATCGTTTAACGCTAATCAAAATTGATCACATATGATATAATTTTAATCGATAGAAGTCACAAACGTTTAGGACTAATCAAAATTGATCCCACGAAAATTGTATTTGATCAAAAGTGGTCTCATAATTGAAATGGACTTTGAGACTATTTTTGATTAAATATATATCATATGGGACCATTTTTTATTAGTCCTAAATGTTTGGACTATTATTGATTAAAATCATTTCCTATGGGACCAATTTTGATTAGTAATTAACGTTTGAAATTTTCCCTAATTTAAATGATTGAGTCAGCTGTATCAAGGGACCTATGAGGCACTCCTTTCCTGCTTCGCTTACGGAAACTTTCATTTTGGGGTTGCTCCGCCTTCTCTGCCTCCCTCTGGGAAGTCGTTCCTGCTCTTGATAAATGACGTGAAATCGTAGTGTTCCTCTTCTCGTTATATTCTTCAACCTGATCAAATTATCAACCCAATGTTACTACTCGTTAAGTGTTTGTGACTCGAATTCTATTGATTTTTTTTATCGGTAAAAGTTTCAAGAACGAAGCATAAGGGGTACTTCAACCCTTAATAGAGTTACAAAGATATATCAACTCCCCAAAACTTGACACTACACAATTATCTACTACAAGTAAAGTCAACTAAACTACATTACCACAACAAGGGGTGCTCATTTAGAGAATATGATGAAACACCCTATGTTTTGATGAAATTTAGACTAAGAATGACTTTCACATCCTCTACATTTTTTTTCCACAAGTAGCATCTGATCCTTTGAAAATGGTACCACGTCATAAATAATATAGTATCACACATCTATGTCAATGGTGTCAAATTTTAACTTACGTAGTAACACAATTCCAAGTTTATAGTTCTATGGTTTTTCCCAAATTTTTCCTTGGCTTGAGGAGGAAAAATATAAATTAATATTTGAATTTTTTTATATATGATACAATTATTACAACGTCAGATCATATGTGATACAATTACTACCACATGATATATTATTTGATATAATTACTCATATTTGTATATAATATGTGATAAAATCACTACAAAATTTTGTACCTGATATGTGATACAATTACTATGAATTATATATAACGTGTGATATAATTACTACAAATTACTACTATATTATATTATGTGCCATAATTATTATCATGCTTGTATAAAATTATGATATTCATTTTTATTTACATATATGACATTATCTTGAAATTAGAATCTTTTAGGTGTGTATGGTAGAATCTTTTAGGTGTGTATGGTGGTACCAGAGGGATTGAGTCGTCCAATTTATTCAATTGTTATACTTAGTAATAATGGTTCAAAAAACGGTCGCGGGGAATGGGAACAGGAACGGGAACAACAGCTGTCGTGATAAAGTTTCATGCTAAAATGGATGTGTAACTATAACGGTGATTTTACAGTCTTCACGGGACGGAACAATGATTTCGCAACCTGGAAAGGCAATTTCGCGGCATAGAATGGTCATTGCAGAACATTTTTAATTTTTTCAGAATTTTTCATTTTTTTGATTTTTTGTTCATTAATAATTTGATCAAGTTATCTAACTATTTTTATTTTTAATTAAAACTATGTCAATAACTGTGATCGTTCCATTGAATGTCAATGAAATTGAAACAACAACCTCCACGACGTTCTTCACGACTATATCGGCAAACTATGCTCGTAATTCTCTCATTTGTTTGTCTTTCTGCATGTCAAGGGTTTTTCATGTAAATATGTGCTTTTTTACTTTACATTTGTTGTATATTTTCGATATTCTACGGCTAACATGTCAAACTGACCAATTTTTTAAGTGTCAGATATTAGGTTAGATTTTAAATTTTGATTTTACAAAACAATTAAAGTATTTATTAGATCAAATCAGTCAAAAAAAATTAAAAAATGACCATATTAAGAAAGAACACTTTTGGGGCTAATTGTACAATTTAAAAAGTTTTTCGCTAAACTAAAATTGGGACGTGTTGAAACTTTATGTTAATTGAAGTAATATACATAAATATTTGATGTTAGTATGATGATTTCAGTGATATGCATTTATTTATATCTTTTGAATTTGGTAAAATATTTTTGGTGTTAACTTTTATTTGAACATGTATGTTAAACTTCATGTTAATTGAAATAGTATATATTTGGTGTTAGTATGCGTGATATTATGATGATTTTGTTGGTCTTTATATGTAAATTGAATCTTGACGGATTGAATCAGTTTAAACAATCTTGATGCAAAGTAAATCGAAAACACAAACAATAGACTTACAACAACAGTTTATAAACTGTTAATTGTCTTCACAACAGAAATTTGGATACAATTCTGGACGAGGCCACAACAAGACATATGCCCGAAAACTGAAATTTGCCCGCCTATAAGCTTGTGACCTTCTGGACAAGTGAGTTCCAAGGTACAACGCCCAATCACCTCTGTTCGTATTGAAACAAAAATCCGAACAGACACTTTCGATCACTAGTAGTATGCAGTACTCTCAAACCATATGTAATGTATGAATGATGAATGATTTTCAGATGCTTTGAAGAATGAAACTTGAGCAGCTTATATAGCTGAGCAGCAGACCTTCCAAAGGTCTCAGAAATAAAGTGTAATGTTTAGTGGGATAGCTGATAGGTCTCACATATTTAAATCTCACACTTAAAATCAAAATTAACTCAGGAATAAATCTGAAGTCATAGGAGGTGAAAAGTCAAGAATGTGAATAGGTTTCAGAAATCCGTGTAGCAAAATGATAAGGCTGCCATCTCGGTAGCGACACGCGTGGCGAGGCGAGGCGAGGTGAACCGAGTCAAGCGGATGGACGGACGGCTAAGGCGCATCCCTACTTTTCACTTAACTACACTCTGTTGATTTGTTTCTCAATATAAACAAATCCAAATTGTTTCAAAATCCCAATGTGGAATTTCTAGCCAAAATATTCACTTACCCAATTTGTTATCATTAACAAAATTAAAATTGGGCTTCTCACTCGGGCTTCTTCTCACATTACTATAGCAATCCCCCACATGAATGCTATTGGCGAAAAATTACACAATGCACCAAGAAATGCAGATTTGGGAGTACTTCGAGAATTCACTGCATCAGGATAGGTAGTGGTTAACCTTGAACCTTCCTTAGTGAAGTATCATCGGATATGCTTGTCAACCAATGGACGTGATACCTTGAACTGTTCGACGTTTTATGTATACCAAGATAACAATACTCACACAGCTTTATCTCCACACTATTATTGGTCTTTTCGTTGTTGTCCATTTTGGCTCTGACTGCATTGGATGTTTCATCGAATGCTTTAGATATTTAGCGCTAGGGTAATCTCATAGAAGTGACCCCTTCACATTCGATATATGCGATTTCTCCTAAGGAGTATCATGTCATACCCCACTTTATCATCTCGAGATAAAAGAATTATTAAGAGTATAAGCTCAGCCTTCTTATTGGTGCAGGTCTATTATTATTTCATCACATGAATAGGTAAGGAACTCAATTTCCCGAGTGCTTTGTTCAATCCCCCGACAATTCGGTTTTTCCATTGAACCTGCAAATTGGGATTTTACAATTCATGTTGGGTTGCCATCATGGTTGGAAATCAATTTCATGGGCTTCAAACTCATTCCCCTTGATGAAACCTCTAATCGGTCTCCCGCTAGACCTGTCGTTAATGGGTCCGCAATGTTTACTTTAGACTTCACATAATCTAAAGAAATAAACCGATTTTCAGTAATATTCTCACGTATTTATGTCTCCGACGTATGTGTCGAGATTTCCCATTATACACATTATTTTGCGCTCTTCCCATAGCTGATTGACTATCACGGTGCACGCTAATAGGTGGCACATGTTTTAAACACAATGGAATGTCCTCCAAGAAACTCCGAAGCCAATCAGTTTCTTCTGCTGCAAGATCCAAAGCTATGAATTCAGATTCCATAATTAATCTTGCAATACACGTCTGTTTGCATGATTTTCATGAAACAGTTGCACCTCCAATTATAAATATATATATCTACTCGTGGACTTTATATTCTTGGAGTCCGATATCCAATTCGCATCTGAGTACCATTCAATTACTGCTGGATATCTTGTAGGATGTAGTCTATAGTTAATAGTGTATCTTAGATATATAAGAACTCGAACTACTGTCTTCCAGTGCTTATAACTGGGATTACTCGTATATCTGCTCAATCTGTTGACTGAGTTAGATATATCAGGTCCAGTGCAGTCCATGAGGTACATGAGACTGCATATGATCCTAGAGTACTCAAGTTGTCACACACCTTCTCCGCGATTCTTGCAAAGATTTGATACCACCTCCATAGTTGTTCTCGCGATGGTATTATTTTCCTTGTCAAACTTGTCAAGTATCTTCTCGACATAATTACTCTGGGAGAGAGAATAACCATCTGCATGTTTTGTGATCTTCATCCCAAGAATCATATCTTAAAGACCTAGGTCTTTCATCACAAAATATGGCGACAACAATTTCTTGGTAATTTTGATGTTATTGTTATTACAAACAATTATCATGTCATCCACGTTGAGGCATACAATCACATAGTTTGTATTGTCGCCTTTCACGTAGACACATTTATCACAATGGTTTGTTTTAAACCTATTTGAAAGCATAACGCTATCAAACTTTTTGTGTCATTGGTTATGTGTTTGTTTTAATACATACAAGGATTTCACAAGTCTACACATCTTCGTTTCTTTACATGGAACTACAAACCCTTCAGGTTGGTCCATGTAAACTTCCTCTTCTAGATCTCCATTTAGAAAAGCCGTCTTTACATCCATTTGATGGATCTCTAGGTTATGTAATGCATCAAATGCATTATTAACCTTATCGACATTTTCATGGATACATGAGCGTATGTGTCGAATAATCAACACCCTCAGTTTGTTTGTATCCTTTGGCTACAAGTCTAGACTTGTACTTATCTACCGTACCATCAGACTTCATCTTCCTCTTGAAGATCCACTTGTGGCCTAGTGGTTTACAACTTGCAGAAAGATCCACTAGTTCCCAAGTATGATTATGTAAGATAGATTATATCTCATTGTTCACCGCTTCTTTCCAAATATCAGAGTCTTGAGAGGACATTGCTTCCTTGAAAGTAGCCGGATCTTTTTCCAACAGATATGTTAGGAAATCCGAGCCAAAAGACTTCTCCTTTCTCGCCCTTTTGCTTCTTCTATGCGATTCAACTTTCTCTTGAGATTCTCTATCTCCCACATATCTTTCAATATTGATTTCAATCACGATCTGAGTTTTGTGGGGAAAGATTTCCTCAAAGAATGAAGCATCCCTAGCCTCAATGATAGTTTTTACGTGAATTTCTGCATTATCTGACTTGTGTACTAGAAATCAATAAGCACTATTATCTTGCGCATATCCGATAAATACACAAACCACTGTCTTAGGTTCTATTTAAGTCCTTTTAGGAGGAGGAATTGGTACCTTCACTAGACACCCCCAAACCCTTAAAAAATTTGTAGCTAGGTGCACGACATTTTCACAATCCATAAGGCGTTTTATTCAATCTTTTGTGTGGTACTCTGTTTAGCACATAGTTGTCTGAAAGCATAGCTTCTCCCCACAAGTTCTGGGGTAAGTTAGAACTTATAAGCATTGCATTCATTATTTCTTTAAGCGTTCTATTATTCTTTTCTGCAATACCATTTTGCTCAAGAGAATAAGGCCCAGTGTTTTGATGAATAATACCACTCTCAGCACATAGTTGTGCAAATGGTGCCATATATTCACTGTCTCGATTACTTCAAAGATTTTTAATCTTTTTATCGAGTTGATTCTCAACTTCATTTTTGTAGTGAGTGAATATGTCAATTGCTTCGTCTTTAATTCTCATTAAGTAGACATAACAATATCTTATACAATAATCGATAAAAGTTCTGAAATAATTCTTACCGCCTCTAGATTGTACATACTTTAAATCGCATACATCCGTATGGATCAAGTCTAAATGTTCGGTGCTTCGCTCAATTGAGTGGAATGAAGACTTGATTAATTTGGCCTCTACACAAGTCTCACACTTGTGTTTATGATTGATGTTAAATTTAGGTAGTAGGTTCAGAGACGTTATCCTTTGTAAAAACTTATAATTCACATGTCCTAATCAACAATGCCACAAATGTAATGACTCACAAAAATAATCAAACTTTATAGTTTTATTAGTCTTATTGGCAACGGTTATTACGATATTTTTACTTGTGCTAGCATCAACATCAACCTCTATACTAGACTTAGTCTTATGAGCTAAGGTCATTACAGTCATCTTGAAGAGGTTATTGGCCAAGTAGCATTTGCCTATGAACATGCCACCCTTGGACAGAATGACTATGTTGGATTCAAACACGAGCCAAAAGCCTTTTCTTGTTCAGCACTGCTCTCGGGATGAGATTTTTCCAGATCTCTGGCACATGAAGCACCTCAATAAGAGTCAACTCTTTGCCGGAAGTCATCTTTAGCACAACCGTCCCCTTGCCTTCAACTTTTGAGACTGTTGAATTTCACATGTAGCAGTGCTCATCATTTACCGATCGATATGTCTTGAACATCCATTTGAGGGCACGTATGTGGCGAGTAGCCCCAGTGTCCACCCACAATTCCTTGGAGTTGCCACCAACAAGGTTTACCTCCGACAACACAACAGTCATATGCATGCCATTCATGTCTGAGCTCAGGTTGTCCTCAGCAACGTAGGCATGATCAGGTTTATTGCCTTTGCCTTTGGTAGTGATCGCCTTCCTTTTACCCTAATTGGTTTGGCGTTTATTGTAGTCCTTGGCCTTATGGTTAGGTTTTCCGCACACGTAACAGTCACCTGTGAACCTCATGTTCTGAGTATCTCCCTTGAAATCATAAATGTGCTTGCGCTTATTCCCGCGGGAACTGTCTCCAACTTCGACCATGTTGGCCTTGGAAATCATTCCACTTGATTTCTTGTCAACTTTTCGGTTGTCTTGCTCGATGCACAGCTTCCGGATAAGATCCTCGAGACTCATCATCTTCGTTTGTGCTTCAGGTAGCTATTGAAGTCCTTCCAAGATGATGGTAACTTTTCGATCATCATCGCCACTTGGAAGGCATCATTTAACCCCATAGATTCGGCAACAAGTTCATGTATATCATCTGCAGCTTTTCGCATTGCTCAACAACGCTCTTGCCATCTACCATTCGATAGTCATGGAATAGTCCGGCTACAAATTTCTTTGTGTCTGCCTCGTCAACTTTGTACTTCATTTCTAACGATTCCCAAAGATCATTCGCAGTTTCTTTGGGGGAATACACATCGAAAAGTGCATCGTCTAGAGATTTCAGTATGTAGTTGTGACAGAGGCAGTTGACACTCAGCCACGATTCGACTTTTACAGCAGATTGAGGATTATCTTTGTCCTCCACTGGTTTCTCCTCTTTGAGAAACCTGGTCAAGTTCAAGGTGGTCAGGAAGAACATCACCATCTGCTGCCAACGCTTTAAGTTGGAACCCTTGAACTTTTTCGATTTCTCAAATTGAGAGAACAATATTGGGTTTTTCAAAACTGTCATAACGACCTAAGCGCCGCTAGCTTTCCCCACTGGAACCTCGGTATTCTCAGCAATTAGGTTTGGAATTTGGTCATCCATAAACTAAAACAGAACACAAATGACAGAACACAAATAATATCAAACTAGATTTAAAACAACAGGATAAACCCTTTGACAATGAGCAAACGGTGTTTGAACAATAGTTTATAATTAGCAAAATAGAATTATTCCAACTGTTTCATATCAGAAAAATAAAGAACAGAAATAAAAAAAAATTGAGTTTACGATTGTTGATCTTTATATGTAAATTGAATCTTGACGGATTGAATCAGTTTAAACAATCTTGATGCAAAATAAGTAAATCGAAAACACAATCAGTAGACTCAACAGTTTATAAACTGTTAATTGTCTTCACAACATAAATTTGGATACAATCCTGGACGAGACCACAGCAGGCCGTGTGCCAGTAAACTGAAATTTGCCCGCTTATAATCTTCTGACCTTATAGACAAGTGAGTTCCAAGGTACAACGTTCAATCACCTCTATTCGGATTGAAGCAGAAATTCGAGCAAACTCTTTCGAACACTAGTAGTATGCAGTACTCTCAAACCATATGTAATGTATGAATGATTAATGATTTTCAGATGCTTTGAAGAATGGAGCTGGAGCATCTTATATAGCTGAGCAGCAGACCTCCCAAAGATCTCAGAAACAAAGTGTAATGCTTATTGGGGTAGCTGATAGGTCTCACATATTTAAGTCGATGTGATAAGTCAAGAATGTGAATATGTTTCAGAAATCTGTCTAACAAAAAGATAGGGCTGCCTTCGCGGCAGCGACATGCGCGGCTAGGCTAGGCAAGCCAAGTCGAGCGGACGGGCGGACGGTGCGCTAGGGGCATCCCTCTTTTCCACTTAACTACACTCTATTGATTTGTTTCTCAATATAAACAAATCTCGGTTGTTTCAAAATCCCAATTTTGGGATTTCTAGCCAATTGTCCATTCAAATATTCACTTACCCAATTTTTTCTCATTTAACAATTGGGCTTGTCACTTGGGCTTCATCTCACACTAATCCAACATATTCAAGTTATATACATTTATTTATATGCTTCTTGAATTGATAAGAATATTTTTGTTGCTTTTACATGGTTTTAGAATTTAAAAACTGTGAGCTTTAGTATTTGTAATATAGTACATGTATAATAAAAATACACAGGCGTATCCTAACCGTGTCGTAAAAAATTTTGAAAATTATGTCGCCGTGTCAGTGTCTGTGCATCATTAAAAGAAGGTTATGTTGTGTTTTTCTTAAGGGACTGCATGCATGTGCGACAGCTATCCTCAATGACATCATCAAAGAAGTCCAGAAAGAGATGGAATAGAATATCTACCTTACAAGCGATGGAACAGAAACGAAAGCGTCCGGGCTCGGTCAACTTTCTCCTGCAAACACCGCAAGCTCCATCCCCTTCAATCAGTGAACCCGACCCATTGTGTGGAAGTGGAGTCAAAGATACCACCCATTTCTTGTTACATTTATACGGCTACAAAGTACAATAATCAATATTAATTACACATTACTCACAAAAAATATGGTTTCTACGACAAATTACTTACTAATCATATTATAAATACATTTGACTTAATAAGTACCTGAATTTTTGAACAATTTATATGGTTGTTCATTTGATCCAGCAGGACGACGCCTTGGTAGACATGCCTGTAGATCGTGAGCAATTCGTGCTCTTCGTGTCGGTCGGATATTATGCAAAACTTGCAAATGGTTGCGTCGCAAGTGATGCAGTACCTGTTCAGGTCGTTCTTTTGGGTTACATGGGACTGACACTTATCGGAGAATGTCTTCGATAACAAGGCATAGAGCCATTGTGGCACGTCGTTGTTACGTTCATTGCCATTCTCAACCTACAAACATAATTTTAAAAAAGGGAAAATTACGAAAAACATCCTATAATTCGGACTAAATTTCACTTTGCAATCATTATTTGAACAATTACAGTTTACATCCTCAACTTTCATGAACTGTAACACTTTGCATCCTCTTGACTCGATTTGGTATTTCTATAGAAGATTTATAGCCGCTTTCGATCATCGTCTTATATACTCAAACTTAGATACATTTAAGCTAGTTTTCCAAATTTTTAAAAAAACAAAAATAATATTTTTAGTATCAAATTCTCTAGTTAACGATTACGGAAAATGGAACTTTGACACTCCAAATATTTTCTGATTTTTTAAAAAATTTGCAATAGCTAGTTTAAGTGGCTCTAAGTTTGAATATGTAATGAGGTGATGAAATGTTGCGATAAATTTTCAATAAAAATACAAAATCGAGTCAAGAGGATGCAAAATCACAATTCATGAAAGTTGAGATGTAAACTGTAATTATAAAAAAAATGGTTGCAAAGTGAAATTTGGTACAAAGTATAGGATTTTTTTGTAATTTTCCCTTGAAAAATTGATTATTTGTTAACATCATGTCTCATAATTAATTTTTCCTCGATAGATTTATACATTTATATGATATAATTATGATTTTATATTTATTAGTTTAGGGTTTTTGGGAACGAACCTCATATGGTTTTTCAAATAGATAGTTTATACCATTGTGGTTTGAAAGCATATGGTTTTCAAAATATGCAATTTACCCTCTATAATTTATAAATAGGCATAAAATGCATACTTCATATAAATGGTCAGTGTGCTATTTTTTACAAACTACATGGGAGAAAAATACCTATTTTGAAAGTCAATGAGGTAAACCGCCTATTTTCGAATCAAAAGAATGTAAACTGCATATTTCAAACCACGGGTTGTAAATTGTATATTTACAAACTATATGAAGGTAAAATATCTATTAGCGATATTACATGAGGTGAATTGTCACCGGCTCAGCATTTTACTTTGAATTTTTTCAAGTGGATGATTGTTTTATGCACAAGCATTATATTGTTTCATTTTCAAAAAATAATTATATTCAGAAACATCGATTCGAGATATATAATTGACTAATTCAAAATGTGGATTGAAACAAATTCAACATCATGTTGAAGAATATCAAGAAGTATCATTCAAAATTGCATGAATTTATCGACAAATATAAGAATTTTAATGAGCAATTTACATAAAAACTTTGGTTTTAAAAAGTACCCATCTTTTTTCTCTCGAATGAAATCCATTCTATCATATAGAAAACTAAATTCCATAGGATCGATATTTAAAAAATATATATTTGTGTATACCTCTTGGCCAGCTTCAATGAAGGAGGTGCTCATATTCATCAAAATGAACAACACCAAATTTAATTCTAGAGTATTTTTGTACTAAGTGAATTGAAAATTCAGACGAGTTTCTACTTATATATTTACATAAATAATAAATTTGATTTCTCAGTTAAGTAATCAGATAATGACAATTTAATTCGGAGTTAGACAATGTAAATTATTTTCTACTGTTTTTTAAATGGGAATTGGAGGGTCATTAATTATAAAATCTCTTGTTATGGACATAATCAAGATTTTTAAATGTTACTATAATTTTTAAAACAAAAATGTTATTTTCACGAAATTTCAAACTCGTCTTTTCGCGCGAAATTTCAAACTCGTCTCTTCCCGAAAATTTCGAGTTAGTGCTCAGATTTTTTCCCCTCTGAACATTTTACTCTTTTACATATTTTGAATAAGAAATTACATAAACTGCATTTGATAGATTGTGGCAATTTGCATTAACTAAGAGCTTACCCAAATTTTATTTCAATAATAATCTTGAAAAGGGGTGTGTGCGTGTGTGGTGAAAATAAATCGTTTGAAAAGGGGCGGTCCCGAAGAACCAAACCGGTAGCACCGGAGGTTCCGGTGCTACCGGTTTGGTTCCGGTTCCAGAACCGGTAGTTTTTTTTTAAAAAAATAAATAAATAAATTAAAAATTAAAAAGAAGGCAACGTTAACGGCTCTTAGCCATTGCCAACGTTAACTTTTTATTTTTATTTTTTTAAAATTTTTTTAATAAAAAAAAACTATAAATAGGGGATGTTGTGTTGTGTATTGTTTCATAACAATTCTTGTAACGAAAATACTTCACTCTCATATTTTTCTCTCAATTGTGCTATCTACAATTTACTTATAGTCTTATATAATAATGGCATCTTCATCTAGCAGTGGTGCTGGTCGTAGCCGGGGTCGTAGTCGGGGTCTCGTTCCGGGTCGTCTATCACTGAGTTCATCTTCTGCAATGAATTTGCCTGTGCCAATTCCCGAGTTAAATGAAAGTTATGATTTTTTTGCTGACCTCGATGTTGGTGGTTCTTCTATGAATGTCGAACCACAACCAACCTGCCGAACCTGTTGCTGCCCAAGCCCAAGAAAGACAACATGTGGAGTCATCCGGAGCCACTACAGCAGCGAGTAGACAACCGACTCGTGCCAAAAGAAGTAAGATATGGGATCACTTCGAACTCGCTCAAAAAGAAGGTACTAATGAATCTCTTGCAATATGTAAATTATGTAAGATCCAGTATTCATATAAAGCTGGTGGTTCCAGTGGAGGCACCAGAACATTTAAAAAACACTTAGTAAAAAAACATAATTTTGATGAGACAACATTACAACCATTAGGTCGAGAAGCAACACAAGCACAAATTAATGTTCTTACTGGCACGAATTTTATTTTAACTGCTGAAATTAATCGTAGGTCACTTGTTAGATATGCGATCAGATGTGAACTACCTTTTATACAAGCTGAACGTGATGGTTTTATTGAATTTGCTTCGTCTATACAACCCATGTTTAAACATATTTCCAGGCACACACTAAAAAGAAATTGTATGGACGTATTTGTTGAATATAGAAATACATTGTTTCGACATCTTTCTAGTTTGCCTTGTAGGGTTAGTTTAACAACTGATATTTGGACAAATGTAAATTCTGATTCATATCTTGTTGTCACATTGTCATTGGATTGATGATAATTGGTGTATGCAAAAAAGGATTTTGTCTTTAGATGAGTTAGACTGTGCACATACTGGTTATGTAATTGCTAAATATGTATTCAACACTTGTAGACATTATGGAATTCAGGATAAGGTATTTTCAATCACATTAGACAATGCTGCGAATAACAATGCTGCGATGCGTGATTTAAAGACCTATCTTAAACCAATGCTTGATGGTATTTTTTTCATGTTAGATGTGCATGTCATGTGATTAATTTGGCTGTTAAAGTTGGTTATGAGGACAATCACTCAGCATGTATTGACAAAATGAAATATTGCGCTAAATGGTTACGCACGAGCCGTGTTAAGCGTGATTGGAAACAATTATGTTTATCTAATGGTTTAAAGCATCTTCTTTTTCCATCACCAATAGAAACTAGGTGGAATTCGTTGTACAATATGTTGAATGCTATGTTACCTTACAAAGATATTTTAACTCCATTTTATAATTCATATCAAATGCCTGATAGCGATGAAAGTATTTATTTGACTAATGAGGATTGGGAATTTGTTGAAAATTGTGTATCATTGTTAGATACTTTCAAAGAAGCGACGGAACGTTTCTCTGGTGTTACTTATCCAACTTCCGTTTATTTTCTTCCTTTAGTATTTAACATGTTTGATAAATTTATAGAATTTAGAGATGACTATGACTTGCATGCTTTTGTTAGTGCAATGGAAACTAAATTTATAAAGTATTGGGAACAAATCCCACCCGTGCACTGCATTGCAACATTGCTAGATCCTAGTCAATGTTTATCTTCATTTGAGATATTTTTTGAATATTATGCTAAATTTTTGGGGAAGGTTGTTGACGATCAAAAGACGTCTACAATGCAATCTCTCCAAAATATGTTTCAATTGTATTATAATCAACAGGCAAGTGAATCATCGCAACAAAGGCCTGTTGAAGAACAACTCCAAGCTCAATCTAAAGGTGGGGGCATCAATTTGCTTAGAATGCTGGGCAGGAAAAAACTTAAGGGAAAAGGACATTCTACTAGCACGTCGACTGAGTTGCAAATTTATCTGAATTATCAATTTCTAACCGAAGACAACTTCGACGTCTTACAATGGTGGAAGTCCAATGCAGCACAATTCCCTATCTTAGCCAAAATGGCTAGAGACGTGTATGTTGTACAAGCTTCAAGCGTCGCTTCTGAATCGGCATTCTCAACATGCGGCCGTATTATTGGAGACTACAGAAGTAGTCTATCAGCTGATTCGTTATGCATGCTCACGTTACTTAAAGATTGGTTTGAAGTAGAATGCAAAAATAGAAGAGATGGGACGGTTGACGAATTCGTAAATCATTATGACGAGCAAGAAGAAGAGAACGCCAAAACAATACTTATCAATTATGAAGACTGCTAAGTACTAAATTGTAATATTTTTTATTTAGATTTTCAATTGTCATGTCTTTACAATTATTTGTATGCATCTATATTATGAAATGAAGAAGAAATATATTGAATTTGTGATGAACATCATTGAAGAAACTATTTACAAAAAAAAAAAAGAAAAACTGATAAGGATCCGAACCAAACCGAACCGGTTCGATCCGGATCCTTAACGGACCGGACCGGTTCCGCCCATAACGGGTCCTGGAACCGGCCGGTTCCGGTCCGGACCGTACTGGTTCCAACCGGTAAGCACCCCTAATTCAATGTGATTGGTGATAAATTATTCTTAATAAGAAAAATAATTTACTAAATCAAATGTTATAGTGATGAATTGCATTTACATCAAAATCAAAAGTTTTGAAATATAAAAAAATCAAAAGTTTTGAAAAGTAAATTTTATATCTGGAACTGCTTCCAATGTTCTTTCAGTTTGGTTGTTTGATTGACGGGATGTGCAAAAAATATAAGATAAATGATGTAATCAAGATTTTTCATGGAACAACCTACAGCTGGATTTGCTGCAGAAGACCAGTTAGGCGGGAAAATTGGAGTTGCCCTAAAGACAATGACTTGGAGTCCACTTGGTATTGTGTGGATCCCACAACCCCAAACGTATTGGGACCGTTGACGTTGAAGTTAGGGTAATACTATGACTTCAACATCTCATTTCCCAATTAGGCGGCGATAATATAGATTACAGTTCCCCGAATAATAATGTTATGTATTCTGCTTTGATCAATTGTTAGTGCAAAGACGATCGGAGTTTTAAGGCGAGCAAGTTTTTCTGTGAGATGCGAGAAGTGAGATACGATCAGAAGTATCTGATTATGAGGTTATTCTGAAGGGGCATTTCTGTATCTAAACATGTGTTTCATGTTATGCTGCTGCAAGCAGATATGCTAAAGTTGGGTTTGTTTCCAAATGCATTCCTATACAAGTTATTGAATAAGAGCTATCAGGGGATGAGTGATTTTGCGTCGGCTTTTGAAGTGTCGTGATGAATTATCTAATTCTGGCTTGGATCCCACAAGCTAATATGCCACTCGATTTTTCGTGTTTTATGAACAAGAATTTTGCAGAGAGTAAGGATTAGATATTAAAATGGATAATTACATATGCCTCCATTGTAGAATAGTTGTTTTACAAGTTTCCCCATCTAGTTTGAACAATATGTCTCCCTTGTAGAATAGCTTGTATTACAATAATACCCCATATAGTTTGTAAATATTTAAGAAAAAGTACAACTACCCTTGTGAGTTAGACATAAAAATACACTGTAGGGGAAGTAGATGGGGGAAGTAGATGTTATTGTTCAAACTAGAGGGGCTGAAACGATAATTATGAAAACTATAAGGGGTCTATATGAAGTTCACCCATATTAAAAACCAAAGTGGTGGTGGTACTTCCCTGGGAATATTGGTTACATATGGTAATCGAGTTACAGAAAGATCCCAAGCATAGGACTTGTGAAGCAGCCAAATAATGCATGGGGAAGAGTTTTCTTCAAATCAAGAATGGTGCTTGAAGTTGCCATAGCTTTTGGCGAGAGAAAAGAACGAAAAATAAGTGAACTAAGCAACTTAAAACTCCGGCAATTATGAGAAATGATGCAAGAAAAGTTCAACATCTGAACTGAGACGACCCTTCAATATAATCCATTTTCGTGCATCACAACTTGGTTGAGCTCTGTTTCTGTAATATGAAATCTTTGTTGTTCAATTCATTTCAGTAGTATGAAATCTGTAATATGTAATCTTTGCTTTCATATTGAAGGTAACAGCTTTATATATACATGAGCATCTTCATCATTGGTTAACTATAGAGCTAGAGAGGAGATTTTGAGCTTCTTGAGCACTCGCCAACGGAGCCCATCACGCTTTACACAAAACGATATAATCAAATTCTTGGGTATTTGCTTCAGTAGTAAAACACATGAGAGTTTTAAGCTAATCTTTTTTCAAATTTTGGTTGGTTCATGTCGGGACGCCAATGGCTTGTAGAGATATTGAATATTCAAAAATAAATTAGGGTATAGTATACACGTGATGGATTCTAGGGACAACTTATACGTTGATACTACGCCTCAACCAGGGGTTGCTAGCTTGGGAAGTATGTGCATCCAATATCACATCCAGAGAAAATTACAACATTTTAAATTTTGTGTTAAATTCTTCTATATATAAGTTTCACATCCTAAAATATATTATATCAACGCAAAAGATTGTGAAACAAAGAGTCACTTCACTTTTCTCTTTTGGTTACAATGATAGAGGCCAAATGGACAATGATGTCTTTCTATTTAAGCAGATACGCCAGATTGCACTGAGAGTGTCCCTTTCCGAAAAATGGGAGTGAGCATTCACACAACGAAAATCATCCCCATTCGTGTAAATCCAGTTTACAAGTCATAGAATCTAAATGAAAATACAGACATGATATCTACCATAGATATTAACATAGCAACAGCGGACACGAAGATTCCACAAAAGCATACATATTGGTTTCTTGGTAATGTATACTTTCAGCATTAATTGGTACCTGATATCATTGAGGTTAAGATATTTTCTTATGTTTCTTGTCCTTCCATTCTTTGATGTTAGCATCAATCTCCGCCTTGACTCTAGCATGAAACCCGGGGTATGGCTCGTACCCAAAGGAAGACTGCAGAGCCTGAAAGCGACCAAATAGCATGGGACATTAAATCACTTGATACTGATAAAAAGAAAATTCAGTAAATTTTGCGAAGGTTCAAACACAGCTGATAAGTTTACCTCCAGTAATACAAAGAAAGGTGCCATGAGGAATGCTTGGGCGAGATTGTCCAGCAAAGCAGGCGCTCGCTTCTACAAAATCGAGGTTGAAAAAAGAACGCTTTCTAAGATAATAAATGTATAGTAAAGAAAATGTTTGATGGAAAACGAGAGGGAAAATACACCTAGCTTCCACAAGGTTTGAAAATGTTTACTCTGTAAATACCAAAATATAATGAAATGCTTGCATATTCAGGAGGGAAAAATCATCAAAGTTTGTGTAGTTAATAGTTTAGTTTCGTAAGTCAGCCTTTGCTGGCACTATGATTTTCATATTATAAATTTGTGTAATTTGGAGAAACATAAGAAAGAGATTTTTATAATTTTCTCAAGACAAAAAGTGGAAGCCAGGAATGACACTTGATCAAAACAATTACCTCAAACACACCATGGCCTATGAACTGTACGGTCCAGCATAGTAATTGAGATGCCAGGACAACCTGGTAGAATGATGGTCCTCATGAGCAATAAATTGAACTTTAACTTGTAATAATACATGAAGCTAAACCATGAATCGTACTAGGCGATAGGAACACGAAGCATAAGAATTTAGAACAACCCATCATAATTTTGGCTACCATCAGGTAGAGATGATTAAATGTAAAATTGTCATTTTGCCGCCACCGGTTCACATCTAATTTGAGGGTTCAACACTCAAAACTGCACATTAACAGGGGACTGAGGAAGCGCTCCCCATTTCGTTCATTTCATTTCATTCCACACAAGAACTAAGAAATAAAATTTTCCACAAGCCAGATACCCCTCGAAATACCTCAACCACTTCTAAAATTCACATTTTAGAAGGATACAAGAAACATTCAGAATACGAGTCTTTCGAGTGTTGTCATGAGCAAAATGCTAATGAATGCAGTCCAAAGATATTCCTCCTCCTTCACTTTAGAAAATAAATGAAGATTCATTCGGTCTGTTAAGTAAGACTGAAGTTAGAGGAAAGGTAGGACAGCAGACCAATAACCTGCTTGTGGCGTCGTATGGGGTTCGTCTGCGCTATTTCTAGAAAAGAAAATGATGAATGTCTTAAGTCGAGGCAATTGTATAACACTTTCGGTTTGTGGCAATCTTCTCCCAAGATACGACGACTTCTCTTGTGATTGTAGCACAACAAGTCACAAGAACATCAACCACAAAGGTTGCAAACTCTTTCCTTCAAGAACAAAATGAATATGATGACGAGATGACTTTGATCTTGCTTTTCTTTATCAAAATTGTAATGTTAATTTCGAAAATCTTATGTTATACTTCGTATGGGATGTTGTATATATAGTTAGCCATCCATTTCCATCAAATGACACCAATTGGAGGCAACCAATCATGAAAAAAAGGACCCGGACGAGACAAAAAAACCTCCTCAAACTTTTCCTGGCAGAATCTCGGTTGCTTGAGCACCCGGATGCGGTGCTCGAGCAACCAGCTTGCTGGCAAAAAATTGGGCAGCATTCGGCCCGGGCTGCCCGGATTTTCCCGGGCAGTATTTTTCCGTCTATTTTTGCTCGTTTTGTCATTTATCAAGTATTCGACTATTTTATCATGTCCAACTTGCTTAATTTTAAGTCATTTAAGCACATTTTTCCAACAATCCCCCACATTAATGGAATTATGCATGTATGCACGTGATGTCAAAAGAGAGTTCACACGAAAAATTATTGCATCGGGAGAGGTATCTTGTGGCTTTGAACTTTTCTTAGTAGTATACTATCGGATTTACTAGGCCACGAAGTGAACATGATGTCTTGAACTCCTTGGCGGTTCGTGTAAACCCAGACAATAGCACCTAAACAATAACTTCTCAACCGTTGCTTTGGTTTTTTCGGTTGTGTCCGTTTTGGCCATGGAACACCTCTTGGATTGATAAGTGTTTCATGAGTCGGCCCGTCCTCACACTTACATAAGTGACATCCTATTAAGAGTATACTACCATACTCCAGTTTTTCAAGTATAGGAATCATTAAAATTATCAAACTTAACCTCGCTACTTTGGTAGTTCCTCAAGCACTCTTCATCCTATGAATGAGTTGGGAAAATTTCCCGAGTGCTAACTCAAAATTTTCATAATTTAGTTGTCCAATTGAACCAAGATCTTGGGATCTCCAGTCAACAAGGTTGGGTTACCACTATGGAAATTTATTTTGTAGATTTTTAATCTCATTCCTCTTGATAATTCAAAACTTTGATCTCTATTTAATGCTTTTGTAAGCGGATCTTTGATTTTACATAATCAATTGAGATAACTCCATTAGAATCAACTATCGTACAGTATTATGTCTATGATGAATATGTCGAGATTTCCCAATAAACATCATGTTTTGTGCTCTAGCAATTTCCAACTGATTCTCTCAAAACAATAATTTGTCCAATATGGAATATCTTCAAAGTAATCACGAAGCCATTGTGCTTCCGCAGCTTTGTCAACAAATATAAACCACAATCTCATCATGGATCGATTGTTGAATGATACAACAACCATACCAACGGTGAACCATTTTTGGATTTCGAATCTTTCGTATCATATATCCAATTTGCATATTTTTATCCTTATAATACAATATGATACCCTAAGTTTCGAATTCTAAGCGTGGCAAACTTACAAATCGAAATTCAAGATTTAGCTTTTTGTAAGCTTGGACTTAGACGTTATTTCTTACAAAATTTGAAACTATTATAAATTCTCAACTTAAATTCACCATTCAAATTTTAAGCGCGATGATTCTTACAAAATCCAAATTCAAGATTTTATTTCTTGCAAACTTGAATTTTAAGCGCAAAGCTTAAAAAATTTGAAACTAGATAATTATGAGAATTAGTCTTTCAGATATCTTGGAAACTTTAATTCCAAATATGACATTTGCTGCACCAATATTCTTTCTGTCACACTCGTTAACTTTAAATCTTTTTGACAAAATAGTTTGTCAAAATTTTCATTTCTTTATTTTGGCGCTTGTTATGACTTACTTTAGTACCCCCACACTTTTAAGTATTTGTAGGAACACTTTCGTCCTTTCCACAAACCAGAAGGATTTTCGTCATTGCCTAAGTGTAACACTTAGCAATAAGATTGGAAACTTTCATGATTCAAATTCTAAGCGTTATTAACTTAGAAATCAAATTTCAAGAATTTATGTCTTGCAATTTTTTTTTTTAAGTGCACTTGCTTACAAAATTTGAAACTTGAATTAAATTCTCGTATTTGATTCATAATTTGCATTTTAAGCGTATAAACTTAGAAGACTGAATTCAAGATTTAATTCTCTTGCAAATTCAAACCTTAAACGTAAAATGCTTAGACAACTCAAATAGAATCAATTGAGAACATCTCCTACTCAAAACAATTGTGGCAATTGATTCATTATTTTCATTTTAAGCATACAAACTTAGAAAACATGAATTCAAGATTTAATCCTCTTGCAAATTCAAATCTTAATAGAAAACTCAAATAGAATCAATTCACAATTTTTCAATGCAAATTCAATTGCATAATTGGTATTCAACCCCATTCTTCTAGTGTTTAAACACTTCTATGGTCTTGTCTTTGCTTCGTAGCAAATAGTCATAACAATATTGTGCACTCATCGATGAAGTAACAAATTACTTTTTCCTAACCTCTAGTTTGCACAAACATTGATTCACAAACATCAATGTGAATTAATTCTAGAGGTGTGTTATCCAACAAATGAAAGACGGTTTAGTTAACTTAGTCTATACATAAGTCTCACACTTATGTTGTTAAGTTAACATTCACAAAAAACAATAAGTTTAACATTACATATTTGTGCTGCGAATTATAATTGTATGACTCAAATACTCATATCATCAATCATAAGACTCGACCAAATAAGTATAATGATAAACTTCATTGCTTCCAATCGACGAGTAAGCGTCATTACATTTATTTAGAATAACTCCCTTTATGAAGAGTATTGTTATATCGAATACAAGATTTCAAGTGGTAAGCATTAGATCAGAGAAATCATCTGACATCTTGTCATATTCAGTCACGTTGATTTGATCCTTAGCTTTCTTCTTATTGTCTATCTCGTCTCGACAATCATTTACTTTGTGGTTCGGTTTCCCACATATGAAGCAATTTCCCTTGAACCTTTTAAGGTTCCTTTGTTGTTGGCCATGGTTCTTTCTTTTCATTCCATGATTGCTCAATTCCACAACATTTACTCTTGCACTCATTTTGTTTATTTTGATTTCCGACTTGCGATTATCCTTTTCAATCCTTAGTCGAATAATAAGTCCTCGAGTCCCATTTCTTTCCTCTTGTGTTTAAGATAGTTTTTGAAATCTTTCCACAATGGAGGAAGTTTCTCAATCAAAGCCGCAACTTGGAATGACTCACTTAGACTCATCCGTTCCGCATGAAACCTCATGTAAGAGTACTTGTATCTCTTGCACTTGACTCACTACGGATTTCGAGTCTACCATTTTGAAATACAAGAAGCGTCGAACAATGAACTTTTAAGGCCGATATCTTCCGTCTTATACTTTGTTTCAAGCATATTCCACAATTCCTTTGCGATTCGGACTTGACAATACACATTGTTTAGTGCATCATCAAGGCCATTTGCATAGGAAGTCGATTTGCTTCCATACATCTACAACGGCCCTCTTGCTAGTATCCGTCTCGTCATCGCCTACGGTAAGTGGATCATTTTGCAGAAGTCTTGCCAAATGCAACGTAGTGAGCTAGAAAAGCATTTTCTGCTTCCATCTCTACGCCGGTGAACTTTTGCGGCCTTTCTACTTGCGTCACACGAACGTTGGTTGATGTGGATGCCATTTCTCTTCCAGAAATATAACGCCAATAAAATTCCTCTTAAGATTGTTTGTGGTGTTTTATGCGGCTTTGTCTGTGCTATTTCTAGAAAAGAAAATGATGAATGTCTTAAGTCGAGGCAAGTGTATAACACTTTGTCCTTGAGAGGAATTTGCCGCGCACGAGGTGCTTTTAGTTTGTGACAATCCTCTCCCAAGATACAACGATTTCTCTTGTGATTGTAGCACAACAAATCACAAGAACATCAACCACAAATGTTGCAAACTCTCTCCTTCAAGAACAAAATGAATATGATGATGAGATGACTTTGATCTTGCTTTTCACTCTCAAAATTGTGATGTTAATTTCGAAAATCTTATGTTATGCTTCATATGTGATGTTGTATATATAGTTAGTCATCAATTTCCATCAAAGGACACAAATTGGAGGCAACCAATCATGAAAAAACGCATCCGAACGTGAAGGAACACATCCATTCACGAAAAAACCTCCTCAAACTTTTCCTGGCAGAATCTCGGTTGCTTGAGCACCCGGATGCGGTGCTCAAGCACCCAGATTGCTGCCCAAAAAATTGGGCAGCATTCGGCCACTTTCAGGGCTCGCTCGGGAGCCGACCGGGCTGCCCCTATTTTCCCCGGGCAGTATTTTTCTGTCCGTTTTTGCTCGTTTTGTCATTTATCAATTGTCCAACTTGCTTAATTTCAATTCATTAAGCACATTTTTCCAACATAATCTCCTATGGTTAAGCAACTTTAACAATAAACTAGGAAAAAGTTGTTAGGCACCGTATCCAAACGAAATTAATCCCTTAAATGGGGATTCATGTAGCAAGCATGAACTGAATGAAAAGATCGACATTTCGATGATTTGAAAATGTAAGTGTTGCCAAAACACAATAAATTCCCTCATCTGAATTCCTTTATCCGCATCATAACAATAGTAGGATTAACGTGTCAATTATCACAAGCAATTGCAAACTCAGATGTTTGATAATTATTCCTCAAAACATAGTTTATTTTCAAGATAATAGGTCTGATGAATGTTCACTTAGCCTGCATTTGGATAGGATTTGTCAACCTTACAACCCCCTAGTCAAGAAAGTCCAACATTATCAATCCGAAGACACAAGGTAAATGATTGAAAAGTCATGAACAAAATCAAACCCAAAAATTTCGAAGCACCAAAAAAAAAACATGAATTACCCTCCAAGCCAAAGAGAATCCCAGGCTACTAGCAAGAGCGCTGCTGCCAATCCAACAGAGAGAAACCAAAAGCGCAGCCAAAGAACCAGCCTTTTTATCTAAACCAACATAATAAAAAGCATAGATTACGGTAAACAAGAACCCGTAGTTGAAAATCAAGAAATTATCTTCAAGTGATTCAATTGCAGAGAGCTTGAACAAAGGAGGCGTGAAATAGAGAAGAACTGAAGCTGTGAACAAAATTGGCCAAACGAATATCATATGGATAACTATATTGATAGGATTGCTGTGATAAGCTCCATAGAAAGCAAAATGCTTCTCCAAATCAAACAATCCCATCTCCCCCTTTTCGTGAAATTTTCTGAATGGGATCTTGAATGAAAGAATTTTTTATGGATTTTCTTGAGTTGCAGCTTATGGGAGCCCGTGGTTTGAAAGATGCAAACGCCCGAAAACACAATTTGTTTGATGTTGCTCTTAATGGTAGTGTTTTTAGGGGCATAATCATCATTCATTTGTAATATTTTTTTCTTTTTTAAAAAAAGATTCCAAATGAATGGTTGATAATGCCCCAGAGAGCAATACCCTTGAGGGCAGCAATAATGAAACCCGAAAACACAATAGTAGTCTTGACCTATATTTATACATAAAACTAATTTTGCAAAATAATATTACTTAAAAACTCAAAATAATATAAAAATGCCATTGTTCACAACCAATTCTACCATTTAATTATTATTCTTATGTTTATTTTTATTAAACGATACATTCTTATAGAGTTCATTTCATATTTTTCTATGAAACTATCTTTCATCACATTGCGAAAATCCATCATCCTTAAAAAAATAAAAAATATATATTAATAAGTTAAAAAAACAACTATTCAATCAAAATAAATAAAAACGAAAAACCTAACTATAATTCTTTTATATAATTTTTTTTATAATACAAAACATATTTTAAATTTATAAGCTAACTCATCACGGTAAAATTCTTGTATGAATCAGATCATTTATGCAACAAAATATATATATATATATATATATATATATATATGTGTGTGTGTGTGTGTTTGGTGTATGTCATGACTTTGAACGGAAGTTGATTGGGGTCAATGTTATTTTACATCACTACTTCATAGGTGCATTTATGAATTTAACCTGTTTCAACTTGTTACAATTTTTAAATAGTTGAGTTAATTTTTTTTAAACAATTCATCCATATTAATATAAATTGAAGTTATATAATCCTAAGTAATACATATTTTGGATATAACAAGTATTTTGAAATAGAGTATGTTTTAGAATTAAAAAATAGACAAACGACCAAAAAAACAGGAAGAAAAACATAGCAAAAACTAAAGTTTTATAGATACTCATTGTGGCCAAATTTATTTAAAATAATCATAAATTAAATAAAATTAAGTGAAAAATAATAATTTTCTAATATGTAAATGTATATTCAATTTTCTGAGGCTATATTTCAAATATAAAACTTCATGGGGATATGTTGATTATTTAAAATATGGGCTAATGACGGATTATCTACCTGCTGTTTTGAAAATAAGTAGATTACATGTAAATTATCCCTGTGATTTGAAAATATGCATTTTACCTTTTTATAATTTGTGAATATGTGCAAATTATTCCCTCCATGAATGTCACTTTTGGCAAACCACAATGGGTAAAGTGACCATTTTCAAAACCACGGGGGATAAAATGTCTATTTTTAAATCACATGGGGGTAATCTGTCTATTTTTAAAACCACGGGGTGTAACATTTATTTCAATGTAATATGCATATTTTCAAAACCAGAAGGGACATTCCGCCACTAGCTAATTAAAATAAGATCTTAAAACTAAGTTAAAATAGTTTAACTTATTTTGAAGTATCTTATAGGTTATCAAACTGTTTATTGTTAATTATATAAGCTTTTAAATATTTTTTACTAAATAGATTTTAAAATTTATAAACTTCACAGAAAAATCTTAAAATGTATTTTTCAATGCCACTCTTAAAAAGACGGTATAATCGGGACGGCATAATATGGTATGTATCCGTTTTCTTTTTGTATAAAAAAAAGAGAAAATTACATAAAGGTATCACTTTCCAAAACATCTTTCAACTAAATCTCCCAAAAAAATCTTCTTTCAACTAAATACATCTTTTAGAAAATTTATTTCAAATAAGTCTGTTTTATCAAACCCTAATCTAATTAGTCTATTAATTATTACTAAAATACACATTACTCTACACCTTCATCACCCTCACTCTTCTACAGACACGTAATTCTTTGACGCACATATAAACTATCAAAGCTTCGCTCAACCATTCGAAAATTTCATGTGAAATATATTATACTCTCATCTATCTTTGACTTTTCAATTACAATGTGTATCTATTTTCACAAGGCAAATATGCCTGTCTGAATCTGTGCGCAAGCCACGTATATAATACAAAACAATTTGGTTAATTTCCACGTATGGTGATTTGAATGTGGGCAGCAATTTACAATCGTTCGATCCTGAAAATCAATGCTCATGTCCATCCTTATACGTAAGATCGATTTACTGATATCAAGAAATTTTCTCGAAAAATTTCCATCGCATGGAAATGAATTATCATTGTTTGAGTCTATCGGTGCATGTAATTTACATGCACCGATAGACTATATTTTTTATTAATGGGGACAATTAAAAGGAAACACTTTCTATGGGGGAAAAATGAAGTTTATAGGTCGACATTCATCGTTTCTTGATTATAACGGATTTTGCACCAATGGTTTCAACTCATGTAATAGACATGCACCTATTTAATGTTTATTATCATGAAGTGAATCTTAAAAAATCATGTATATCTGTATATCTTCATTCAAGACAACTATTTGCTCCCACAATGATCTTAAACCCCAATTTTCTAATATATCAAATGGCAACAACCATATTCAAGCATCCACGTTTCACTTTAGAAAACAAAGCAAGGAATATCGGTGCATGTAAAAAATTACTCATGCGGTGCATGTAAACATTATTCATGCGGTGCATATAAAAATTACTCATCCGGTGCATGTAAAATTGAATCTTGCGGTGCATGTAAAAATTACACATGCGGTGCATGTAAAATTGAGTCTATAGGTGCATGTAATGTACATGCACCTCTAGAGTCATATGGTACATGTGAGTCATGCGGTGCATGTAATTTACATGCACCGGTAGACTCAATATTTGCATTAGTTATCAAATTACATAATAAATAAGTCTCATTCAATAATTGTTAAAGACGATCACAAATAACACTTAAAAATTAAGACACGTTGGTGTAATATATTATCATTTGAAAAATAATATACTTTTGTTATTTGATTATTCAATAATTTATCATATATTATATACTCATCCATAATAAAATTTTAATTTCTAAAATAATATATTGTATCTTTAATTTGTTATAAGATCAACAAGCAAGCAACATATAGTGGTGCATGTAAATTACATGGGCCATAGTTTACCGGTGCATGTAATTTACATGCACCGCTAGTCTACCGGTGCATGTAAATTACATGCATCAGTAGACTCAACATTTGCATTTGTTCTCAAATTACATAATAAATAAGTATCTTATAGTAAGTGTTAAAGACGATCATAAATAACACTTAAAATTAAGACATGTTTGTGTAATATATTATCATTTGAAAAATAACAGAATTTTGTTATGAGATTATGCAATAATTTATCATATAGTATATACTCATCCATAATAAAAATTTAATTTCTAAAGTAATATATTGCATCTTTAATTTGTTATAAGATCAATCGTAAAAATTATAGAATGAAAAATTAATTCACATTTTTTTGATTTGATCATTGTTATTTAGTACTTAGATAAAAAAAAATCGTATATTAGTGCATCTCCGCCTATCGGTGCATGTAAATTACATGCATCGATAGATTTTAGCAAGTCGGTGCATGTGAATTACATGCACCGCTGAGTCTATTTTGGTGCATGTAAATTACATGCACCTATAGACTTAGAATATATTTAACCAAAAACATAGCCTTTTTATATATAATTTTGAATATGTAACATTTTTCCTCATTAATTTTTTTTAATTAATAGCAAACTGAAATAGAAGGCTCGAGATGTGAAATAACAAACTGAATAAGAAAACAACACTTAAGTCTAAAGATGCATGTAAGTTACATGCACCAATGAGTCTATCGGTGCATGTGAATTACATGCACCGATAGACTCATGAACTGCCGGTGCATGTAAATTACATGCACCACTGAGTCTATCGGTGCATGTAAATTACATGCACCAATAGACTCATGAATTGCCGGTGCATGTAAATTACATGCACCAATGGTTTCAATATCATTACATTCTCAAAATTTTCATTCAAACAATTGATCGAACATCTCAAGTACATTATAATTTTGAGTTTTATATTAAAAATCTACAAACAATCATTACAATAAAATTGAAATTCATAATAAATATAAAATTTTCATTCAAACACACCTTTGGTCCTTGGTTTCTCGATCAAACTCTCTGACGTCGAAGAAAGACTTCGAGGAGCAGGGATGATTTGAAAATCCTGTATTCCCCAAGAACTCGGGATATGATATAGATCTGCATCAAAGTAATGGATGGAATAGAATCCTTTCTATCCGCTATTGACCTCATAGGTCTTATTCATCTTACATCTATTCTCCTTACTATGATTATTGGGAATGTTTACAATCTGGTATTTCACAATAAAGTGATAGACGGAACTGCCATGAAACGACTTATTAGTAGATTAATAGATCACTTCGGAATGGCATATACATCGCACATCCTGGATCAAGTAAAGGATTAAATGTCCCTTGGTAAGATTCCAAGAGAATAAAACCTGCCACCGAATCCACAAAACAAAGGCTTGCTACCGGGCTGAGAATAACCCGGCGTTGGGGGAATCTGAGGCTACTTGGGGACTACAGTTTCCCCCTTTCGAAAAGGCTGATCGAACAATTCAAATATGTTATACTTTTACGTTTCACATTAAAAATTTACGTACAGACATCACAAAAAAATTGAAATTCATAAGAAATATAAAACAAAATCAAACAATCGGTAGATGATAAATAGAAGAATGCGATGATTTTGTCTTCTTGCACAACCTTTTTGTTTTTGTTTGACCAGTGCGCGCAGCTCCGACGCCATGGGAGGAGCGACAACTTCCGACGACGGCGTTGGCGGTTGGGACATGTGGCTTATGTGAGGGTTGTAGACTAGGGTTTTGATGTTGAAGGAGATGATCCAAGGAAGGCAGAAGACTATTTTGGTCATTTTGACCAAAATTGGACCTAGTTGAAAGAATTTTTTTTGGGGTGACTGGGCCGAAAAATCTTTTACCAAATAGTACCGGCCCGAAATTTTCCCTAAAAAATATATATATATTGAAGAGGCCGGCATGAAAGAGGCCCTTATAATGTAACCTACTATTCTTCTCAACGTTAGGACAGCCCAATTTCTAAAGCCCATATTGCGTAGGCCCAATTTACTTACGAAAACAAAAAAAGAAAAGAAAACAATACAACAAAATTGCTCCCCTCCACAATTTATCCTACTTACGTGTTCTTCAAAAAATCTTCGCCAGAATTTTCATCTCAAACCCTAGATCTGATTTCTGAAACAATTCGATGGAAATTTCTGTAATATCATACGCTATATCAACCGTCGTTTATTCTACGCAAGGATTAGCCTTCTCCAATTTCCTCCTCAATCGCCCATACAACGTCCTTTCTATATCAGACACGCCGTCGGATCAACCGTCGCAAACGCCGTCTCCGCCGTCATCCTCCGCCGTAACTTTCAGTATCTCAGCCGTAGCTCCTCCGCCTACCAGAACGTTAACCAAACCACGCCTTCGTAGAAGCCGCCGCGTCAAGCGGAAATCCCTGATTAGTGATTATGACGTCTCTGAAGGAGATGGATTTTTCGTATTCAGTGATGGAGGCGATTGTAACAACGGTGATGGATATTTCGGGAGCAGCGGTGGCGGTAGGGGGTGGAATTTCGGTGGATACGGAGGATCTAATTGGGAAGAGTCGTCGAATAACTCGATCTCTGACCCAGCTTTCGATTTTGTTTATGAGGTACTGAGTTGGATCGCGATGTCGAATTGCTTGCATTTTGCTTTCAAGAAGGTGGTGAGGATCGTGGCTGATGGCTTCGGTGATTCAGCGAGGGACCCGTTTGCTAAATTGGTAAAATATGGGATTGGCAAGGAATAATTTCTACTCGAATATGGTAATATTAGTACAGATAGATCCATTCGACTTCATCTTTGTACCATTACATTGTGTTTGTGTATATATGGAATTTGATCTATTAATTTCACCGTTAGTGGGAAAATTGTATGATCATTGAATTTGTTATGTGCAAGTTTTTTACCTGAGAGAATTCACTGTGGATGAAGAATCGATTTCGATTGTATTTGGAATTTATTATATGTATCGATTTTTGACACGGAATGCATGTATACATAATTTTATATAAATTTTTTAAAAAGCTTATATTGTATAAAATTATAATATAAATACATAATTATAAATATTATGTGATATGATAATATTGTAATTGATGATATTATTAATAAAATTATTAAAAGTCTTAGGGATATTTTAGTCATTTTGTATGTTTGTATACTATTTGTGAATAATAAAAGATTTAGGGATATTTTGGTAATTGTATATCCATACCAAAAGGTCAAATTGTTTTTCTAGCATGCTCCCTCTTTATAATAGATAGTAATAGATATTAATAGATTTTGGGCATTTTATCCCATTTAACTCGGTTTATAGTTATTAATTATAAAATAAAATAATTGTTAATTTTGCCAAACATGAAATAATATATATGAGCATTTTAACCCAATTAACTCGATTTATAATAGTAATTATTAATAATATAATAAATTATTGTTAATTTAGGCAAACATAAAATGGTATGTATGGGCATTTTATCCCAATAATTATATTTATAATTATTAATAAAAATTAAAATAATTGTTAATTTGGCCAAAAATGAAATGGGTAGTATGGGCATTTTATCCCAATTAACTCGATTTATAACTATTAATAAAAAATTAAAATAATTTTAAGCAGCTAATATTTTGATGTATGAGATGACAAAATTTAGTTCCCTTTTTTTAATATTCCAAGGGATCTTAGGACACAATGCGTGTAGATGTATTAAATTTTATAATAAAATTAATATTTATTAAATATACATAGTTTAAAGGAAAAACTATAGCTATTTCTCCGATAGAATGATTTTAATATAAATTTTGATCTCTAATTTGAACATTAACACTCATGTAAAATAATTGTATTATAAATTCATTCGCTTTAGATTGTAGTGGATGAAAAAAATAACGATTAGACCCTTTTGTTAAACTAGATAAAAAAATTTGTAGTTTTTTAAATTAGATGGACTATATATAATTCTTCCAATTTGTGTGATCTTTTTTCTCGTTAACCTTTTGTATTACATTTTATTTTTATAAAAATATTTAATAATATAGTAGAGAAACTGATAAATATTATTTTATATCATTATTATTTTTATAATATAATATAATATAGTTACCGGTCCCACTAAAGGAGATCCTCAGATGCCAAATGGCTCAGGTGCATTTTAGCTCGCACCGCTACAGAGTTGAGAAGCACCATTAAAATACTGCGATTTTTCCTTCTATATTTTTTTCCGAGCGTTTGAGGCTCTGTTTCACTGGTGCGGTAGGTTTTGTGGATTTGTACAGGTAGATGTAGGTGGATACAGTTGCTGGATCGGTGACGTGGCCGAGTTGAGAGTCGTTGGGTTGGAAATTTTGCTGTTTTCCACTTTTTCCATGTTATGATAGATTGCTCGATAACCTTATATGGATTGGGTTACGGTTAACTGCTAGAATGGTGGGCAGTGGTCAATTTTTCACCTTCTTTCCCAATCAGATATTGCTTTTGTACCGAGTGGATGACCTGTATGATAGGAATGAAAAGCGAAATTTCGGAATTTAGGAGGAGTTGATTCTAGTGGAGGAGATTTGATTTTCGGGGGAATTCAGTTATGGAGTACCGATAGTCTTTATTATATTGGGGGTTTTATTTGGAACTTATTTATTTATTTAATTTCTTACTATTTGGAACTTATTTTTAAGTGTGTGTGTGTGTGTGTATGTTTGGGGTGATGGAGACTGAAACTGGGAAGAGTGGGGATGGGTTCATTGATCGGAGTAAAGTGAGGATTTTGCTGTGTGATATTAGATGACAAAAGTTCTGAGGAGGTCTTTTCACTTTTGTGTAAATGTTCTTATCAAGGTACTCTAATTTAGTTCTTCTTAAGCAATAATTTCTTGATTATTTTGTGTTCTTTTGTTATAGTTTTGTGCAAGTTTCATAATCCGGAAAGTTATTCGTCACACGTTTGCCTGTTTTTCATGTATTGACTTGAATAAGATGAAAGTTTGCGTGTTTCTTATGATTAAGATATGGGAAAGGTTGGTAGGTTGTGTGATATAGATTTTTCTTTGTGATTTGAACAACCAAATTCTATCTTTGGTAATGTATAGGACGACTGCTTCCCTCGGTAAGGTGTGGATATTCTGTTAATAATAATTTTTTTTTCGAATTCCATTTGATTAAATGATTTTATTAGGAGCGTTTCTTCTTTAAAGGACCCAGCCTAGGATCACATGGCTGGATTGATGCATAAGGAGTCAGAAGAACACTAAATGCAGTTCTATTTTTTCATCTTATACTAATATCTGGTGCAATATCTTTCTTTGGGTAGATGCGTATCAATGTGTTATAGTGGATCCATTTTTCTGCAAAGCATGTGCTTTACTAGCATTGCTATTGCAAGAAAGTTGCATCTCTTGCGCATGCTGGACCAATACTGCAGTCAGCAACACCTTTCCTGTTTCATCATTTTATAATCACAATATTATCTGTAGCCACTAATGAAAACACTGAAATCGTAGTGCAAGTACCAATACCAACTCTTTAGTGAAATTTACTGCCGTACGATTCCATTCCTTTAGGACTGGGTACTTCACATTTTGTGAAGTAACAAACTGAGGTCCGACTATAAGCATAGTCAACATGCCTGGTTCCAGCCTTGAAGTTTCTCTGTGCTTCCTACTCCAGAAGCACTAATTATTTCCAAATGCAGCTGCTGTAGTTCTGATCTCAAAGAGTGGACTTTGAAACATATGCAGTTGCGATTTGGTTTCTGTCTGCGGATTCTGTAGTTTCCTTTAGCACGTCCAAAACATATCTCATATAAGTATGTTGACATCTTCTGAAGTTCCAACTCTTGCATTTGGTATCTTCTATTAATCCTGATTGTGGTTTAGAAAATTTTCCACTCTAGCTGAAGAGTACATAATGAAAATTATTTCATTTTATGTTGTGATTATTTCAGTAAATGCAGTTTGCTTGCTTCAATTCTATGTATTTTCTTTTTCTAATACCAAAGTGAATTATGTTGCTACTATTCATACTTTATCTTCAATCATAAACTGAGAAATTGACACTGAATTATTTAAATGAGTACACGTTTTGAGATCGGGGAAGTTTGAGACTATTTGCTTTGAGAATTTGTGATGCAAAATTCGTCATGACCTTGAGTATTTTTATTAATAGAAAGATAGAACGTCATGTATGTACTTACATATTCTTTTCGAAGATGAACTATCATTTTTGGGTATTGAAATTTCCTTTTCTATGTATAAGATAATTTGCTTATGAAAAAATCTTAATTGCAGGATACTGATACAAACTCATTTAGAAATTTTATGTTGGTTTTTGTTTTTTTAATCCGAAAAATAGATATATATATATTAATAAAAAGATTATGAGAAGTATTTGAAAAGATACAAAAGTAGACCCTAGATTAAATGAAAGCAAACAAACCCTAGGTTCCTTAACCGATCCTTAAGAACGAAATGAACTTTGATATTGCCTCTATTTTTAATCCAAAACCTAAATTTAACAAGATCTAACAAATCTTCTTCCAACTCTTCGGTCCCTTCGAAAATCCTTCTAGATCGTCATCCAGCCCTTCTTTCCCTTTCTCTGTCCCCAAAGACCTTTGTATTGAATTAAATGACCAACTGGATCAGAGCTAAGTACTAGATTGAGCCCTAATCACTCATAACATTTCCATAAAACGTAAGACTCTAGGCAAGAGAAAAGTCGGTACTGGATTGTTTCCTCCTCTTCATGGCACAACTCGCAAGAATCTGGCGTCTGCGCAAATTCTTATTTCCCTTTCTCTGTCCCCAAAGACCTTTGTATTGAATTAAATGACCAACTGGATCAGAGCTAAGTACTAGATTGAGCCCTAATCACTCATAACATTTCATCCATAAAACGTAAGACTCTGAGCAAGAGAAAAGTCGGTACTGGATTGTTTCCTCCTCTTCATGGCACAACTCGCAAGAATCTGGCGTATGCGCAAATTATTCTCCATTGGGATCCTGTCTCGAATTATACGCCAAGAAGAAGCCCCTACCTTATTAGAAGCCAAAGTGTTCCAAATAATATCATATGCCGATATTTTGCGGCACGGTTAAGGGAAATAAAATAGACCGGTAGTGAAGACAACACAGCATTCAGCAAAATCATCCGTCCCCAAGAGACAAGGTCTTATCCTCCCAGGTGGCCAAACGATTCGGCCTCAGCCCAATCGGAATACCCAAGTACTTAAAAGGCAGATTTCCCACATTGCAATTCAGAATATCGGCCAAAGCAATCATCCGCCTCTCCTCAACATTTACGCCTTTAAGACGACTCTTGTTGAAATTGATTTTCAGACCTGAAAGCAGTTCGAATATTCGTAGAGTTCCATTAAAGACTTTTGCATTTTCCTCCGTTGCCTCACCTCTGTGTAGCGTATCATCAGCATATTGTATATGAGATAATTGAAATTGATTACTCCAACTCTATTAATAGCCCACAAATCATTCTGTACTGCCTTCCCAATCATTTTGCTTAGTGCCTCTGCTACAATCAGAAACATAAATGGAGATAATTGATCCTCTTGTCTTAGCCCTCGCTTCAGATCGAATTCCACCGATGGGCTGCCATTAATTAATGCTGAAGCCTTCGCACTAGTGACACATTCCATAATCCAAATTCTCCATTTATCATCAAAACTCATTAGCTGCATAATTCGATCTAGAAACTCCCAATTTTGCCGAATCATATGTTTTCTCAAAATCTACTTTAAAGATTGCCTGTTGGTTTTAATGCTGAATATAGTTGGCCATTGCTTTCCAATTATTTCTGTAAGGTCACCAAAGCAGGTAATTGATGCCTTAAAAGCTGCGGGGCCTGATATTGATATTATTATCTCCAAAATTGACCTTCCGGTGTATAAAGGATTGAAAATGTTAAAATATATCATGAGGGATAATGAATTGCGGCGTATTCCAGTGATCAGTAAGTATAAATTATGTTTACTTTGTGCATTTCAGTAAATTATTGTATACCTCATTAAGTTTAAGATAGGTTGATTTAATTGTCATCCTTATGTTGCTTTGTTTCTCCTCCTAGTGATGCCAGCTAAAGAGGAGGTTTATGTTGTTGTTAAGTGCCTAAAATTTGGAGCATCTGACTATCTTGTGAAGCCATTACGTACTAATTAGCTGTTGAATTTGTGGACACACATGTGGAGAAGAAGGCGAATGGCATGTGCACTTTTCTTACTAAGTAGCTGATAATATTTCATGGGTTTTCATTGGTATTATTAGACAGCAGTATGGATGTATTTCTATATTTTAGTGAGGATATAGGTCTCATGCATAGCATATGAAATGAACTATTTTTTTTTTGATGACTCGGTATCCGGCTCGAAAACCGACTAATCCGGGGGACCAATCCCACCGTCCACTAGCGGGGGGGCCCAATTGAAGCCGGGGCTTTACGCAACCTAGGGGTGCTTAACGGGCCGAGTCAATCCGGACCCGGCCCAAAACCGGACCGGTTAGTCCGGTCCGGAACCGGATTAACCGGTTCCGAACCGGTTTGATACCGGCTCGGTTCTCCGTTTTTTAAATTATTTTTTTTCCGATAAAATCCCTTCGTTTTTTACTTTAAAAAAAAGAAGAAAAGAAATCCGGTCCTGGGTTGGAATCGGTCCAACCCGGAACCAGTTGGACCGGAACCGGATCCAATCCGGTCCCATAACGGATCGGACCGGTTCTGGGATTATCGGATCCGGAACCGGCCGGTTTCCGGACCGGACGATCCGTTAAGCACCCCTAACGCCACCGTATGGACTGGCCCCACATATGCAATGAACTATTTAACGTCTTTGAGGTCTATATCTGGATATAAATGGTCGTTGACGTGTGGTTATATAATCTTTTGAATCATTAAAAATAATAGTCGTTTAGTAGCTACTAAACAAAGCTTATTTTACTTGGTCTATTTATCAAATTCTACAGGGAGTGCTGCATGTACATGATAGTGTTTAGGTTGGCATGGTATATCAGCTATTTTTGGTGTTTTATTTCGGTAGTTTTGTTACAATGGTTTATATCTTACTTTTACATCAACAGTTTGGTCTTGCTGAGAAGAGTATTGTAAATTGTGATCTGGATCTGGTAGCTTCAGATCCTAGTGATGCTAATACCAACAGCACCACTTTATTCTCAGATGACACAGATGACAAGTCTCTAAAGAGCAATAAGCCAAAGATATGTGTTTCAACCCATCAGGAAGAGGAGTTGAGTTTGAGTTTGAGGACTACATAAGGATAAACTGGTTATGATAAATTTATTTCCCTCATAGAGACACTTTCTTCAATTTCTAAACATTGCAGATAAAAAAACTGCTCATCTTGAAAAGCAGATATAGTTTTATTTCAACGAAGGCTTTGAGACAAGTAATTGTTTTTAATGATTAGGAGCAGCATTGGGGATTTTTCATTTTGGCCAAGTTGGTTGTCTTTAACTAGTGTTTACTCTATTTGCGTTGTGTTTAGATTCCTGCCACCATAACTGCTGCTCAGATAGAAACCGTGATTTGTGATCCCTCCGGGTTTAAGCCTGACTTGCCACAAATAAGTGACAGACAGACAGGTGACTGGATAATGGATTTTTAAATAATTTTTGCTGACCTATAAATTTAAAGTAATAATCTGATTTCCTGTAGCATGCAAAAAGAGTATAACATACATCACCATTTGAGATATGTTTCCACAATCACCGATAAGTGGAGGAAGCATATAGTTGAAGTGAAGTGTCTGCTTTATTTAATAAATCGTTTTGTGAAAATGCAGCATTTTGATGTCCATCCATCTTAGAAACCACCTTTTTGTAGGATTCGGTTATGTTACTGGTGTGTGATCTACTAGTCTGAGTAAATGGGATGGATTTGAATTCAAGTTCTTTATTTTCTTCCCTGTGATTTAAGTAGTGGTTGCAGACTTTTGCATATTTAAAAGTCGTTGAATTTTATTGTGACTGATCAAAAACTTGAAGATGCTTTGGCCCATTGTTTACGGTCAAATAACCTCCAGAAATAACACTAGATTTTCTATGATTAGTCTAGTTGAGATGTGCAGAGTTTGGACAATGTGACAGAATAAACTATGTGAACTGATACTTTTTCTGTTGGAAAAAAGTATTTGACTAGACTAATTAATGAACATTGAATACCAAATAAAGTTACAAATATCCATTACTGGTTTCAATACGAGGAAGGTTCTTCATATAAAGATTGCAAATTTGTGATATTCACATCGTTTTCTCCCTCAGATTCTTAGTTAGTCATGCCTGGTTGTGTTACTCCTCTCTTCACAATTTTCCATGTGTACTGTTGGTCCAATGAGAATTTTTTAACTGATTGCTTCAAATCTGTCTTACTTAAATGTTAGATCAGTATAATGTAAAGTCTCTGCTTAAAATCTGTTTCTTTTCAATATAAATTTAAATGGAGTTGGTTTTCCACTGTTTTCCTTGGATGTTTATATTGAGTGTGACATTAAAATATAGCCTACTGATTTCATCTGGAGGCAACTTTGATTCTTTTCAACAATGAATGTGATACTCCTGATAATTAGGAAAGAATAATGGCCTGTTGAAGGAAAACATCTTTTTTTATTGTCTCCTATGCGCATGTACCAAACTATGAATTTTAAATGTTTCCAGGACAAATTTGGTCTTTTCTGAATAAGGAACTGAAGATTGGCTACTCTTCTGCCTTTTTCACGTATATAAAGTCAACCATGCCCAACAGCAACACCCAGGGGCACCGTCTGTTCATGAAGATGAACTTCAACATTTGAAGGCAGCAGAGCATATTTCCATGGCAAGTGGTCAGGTTGGCACTGACAGCCAACAGCAGGATAACACAAAGACCCTGGAAAATCATTCTCAGTTTTCATGATCAGATCTCCGCGGAGAGGTCATGTACTCTTATGTCACATGATATCTCCCAACAGAGGAACTCGGACGAGGATTTCTCTCACGGTCTCACTCACGTGTATTCAAGAAATGTTTCTCCCAATGATGTTACGGGTTGTTACACTCATCCTGCTTATCCTTAGTACATGCCCGGAGTAATGAATCAAGTAACTATGCCACCGGCCTCTATGTATCACAAGCACACACTGGATATAGACAACCTTTCTAATCCTGCTATATTACCTCAGTACAACCACATTCCTCAATGCCCACCACAATTCCAAGGATGCCGCCTTATGCATACTACGGCTACCCCTTTTGGTATATGCTTACAACCTGGTCAAATGCCTGCTCCTGCTCCCCATTCATGGCCGTCTTTGAAATATCCCTCTGTTAATGAAGGGAAATCGAGTAAAGTTGATTGTAGGGAGGCGTCCGTGATGAAGTTTAGACTAAAGCGTAATAAAGATGTTTCGATAAGAAGATCAGGTACGTAAACCGGAAAAAGCTTTCAGAACGTAGGCCTCGTCTGAGGGGCCAATTTGTGAGGAAAGTAAATGGCATTACCGTGGATCTTAATTGGCAACCAGCTTCTGCTGAAGAAGATGAGGAAGAGAATGATGAGGAAGAGGATGATTCCTAGCATGGATGGATTCGAATTATAAGAGGGAATCTTCTCGTGGAATCTTGGACTAACGTTGGAACTCGTAGAGCTGTTTGAAGAGATTCTCCATAGGCTTCTTGATGTTTGTTGCATCTTCTGCCTGACATGTAGAGTAACTAATCATTGTGACATTTATTATTAGAACCTTCTGCTTTTGAGACTATGACCAGTCTGCATATATATTGGTTGCACATATGGCTGCTCCTGAAACGTGAAAGAAAAATATTACGAAAAACTGTCTGTTTTACTCTAATATTACTGCCTTTTTTAGAGATAAGTTACAACCGATGTTAAAGGCAGTGGAGCTCCTGCTTTGGGCTGAGGTAGTTTTCTTCCTTTAAATTTAGTATTTACATTTATTTATTTTTGGTCTTTTTAGGGGAAAATACAAGGCTATTTTTTTGTTTTATTGTCAATGTTGTTTGAAGGGAAATTTTTTCTAAGAAGTTATTTTAGAAAATATATAGGAGAATATATTTTAAATGTAGTTTTACTTGTTTTGGATAAAGTATTAATGGTAAGTAAGAAAATGTTTAGTTTGGTCGTCTGATGTCCAACCAAATATGTAATACATGATATGTTTTCAAAATTTAAAATTTTAATTTATTATATTATATTTGAGAGAGAGAGAAGGTTAATGATAAATAATGATTATATCATGAAATGTTAATATATATATATATATATATATTATTTTATTTTATTTTATTTTAAAAAAATTAAATAATATTACAAAAATGGAGGCTGGTCCATATATAGTTAGATCATGGGCATGTGCCCATGATCTGTTGTGATTTTTAAATGGGTAAATAGTCAATCATTACACAATATTCAATTCTCATTTTCACATTGTTCCATTAAACATTTCCAATTCCAATACAGTCGGCAGCTTCTTCCTTCTCTTCTTCCTTCTTACCTACCAGTACCAACTTTGTTTCTGTGCACTCATTTCTAGAGAAAAGAAACGTTTAATACATTCTTACAGACACGTTTTTCTAGTTTTCTGTGACATTTTCTTGGCTGATGGGTTCTGAAAGCCCGTTTGCAGCTCAGAAACGAACTTCTAGCGCACTCCCGACGACAGCCGCCAGCTCCAACGGCGGATCTCGTGGCCGTGCCGCTGCTCTCCTCCCACGTGGTCGGCAGATCCATAAAACCTTCAACAACATCAAGATCACAATACTATGTGGATTCGTTACTATTCTAGTACTCCGCGGCACAATTGGTATCGGCAACCTTGTGTCCTATGAAGCCGAAGCTGAAAATCAGAATCTCCTTGAAGAAACCAGTCGGATCCTAGCTGAGATTCGGTCCGATAAGGACCCGGATGACCCGGAAGACCAACCTGAGGAGTTTTTCAATCCAAACATGACTTTCACATTTGAGCCCAGAATCAGTAACTGGGATGGAGACAGAAAGGTATGGCTTGAAAAGAATCCGATGTTTCCCAGTTATGTTAATGGAAAACCTCGGATTATGCTCGTCACCGGGTCCACACCAAACCCTTGTGATAATGTGATTGGGGATCATTATTTGTTGAAAGCTGCAAAGAACAAGATTGATTATTGCAGAATACATGGGATTGAGATTGTGTATAATATGGCTCTTTTGGACAAGGAAATGACAGAATATTGGGCTAAGATGCCGTTGATTCGAGGATTGATGCTGGCGCATCCTGAGGTGGAGTGGTTTTGGTGGATGGATAGTGATGCTTTGTTTACTGATATGGCATTTGAGATACCTGTATTTAAGTACAAGGATTATAATATGGTTGTTCATGGTTACCCCGATCTGTTGTTTGAGCAGAAGTCGTGGATCGCTTTGAACGCTGGTATTTTCTTGCTCCGTAATTGTCAGTGGTCATTTGACTTGATGGATGTTTGGGCTCCAATGGGCCCCAAGGGTCCAGTTCGTGAGGAGGCTGGAAAGATCTTGACAGCAAATCTGAAGGGTCGGCCAGCATTTGAGGCAGACGATCAATCTGCATTGATATACTTGCTGACTTCACAAAAGGGTCGGTGGATTAATAAGGTGTTTGTTGAGAACTCATATTATTTGCACGGATATTGGGAAGGTCTAGTAGACCGGTATGAAGAAATGATTGAGAAATACCATCCAGGGTTGGGTGATGAGAGGTGGCCATTCGTGACACATTTTGTAGGCTGCAAACCTTGTGGGAGTTATGGGGATTATCCGGTTGAGAGGTGTTTGAAGAGCATGGAGAGGGCTTTCAACTTTGCGGATAATCAAGTTTTGAACTTGTATGGCTTTAGGCACAGGGGATTGGTGAGCCCCAATATTAAGAGGATTAGGAATGAGAGTGTTACTCCTTTGGTGAATGTAGATCAGTTTGATTTTCGTCATTCCGTTCATCAGAAGGATGAACATAGGAGCTAGCATCTGCAACGCTGCCTTTTAGCGAAGCTGTTAGGTAATGTGACGTGTTCAGTTACAAGTTGCAATTAAGTTGTTTGTATTTCAGTCTGTTGTTGAAATTATTAACCAATAAATTAACTTGAACTTGCTTGTATTTCACATGTATTTACAATTTAGGAAATAGAGAAAGACTACGCATTTCATTATTCAATTAATTCTGTGAAAGCGCATTCATTAGGTTTGCAGCTTGGTTATCCTTTCAATAACATGCTATTTCAGTATCAGCTTGTATTCAGCTCTAATATGATTTCCCAAGAGTTGGTAGGAAGTAGATTTCCCATGTTGGCCTTGTAACAAGTAACATTTCTTTGCAACACAAGTAGGATAATTAGTGTGAAATGTATGTATACTATTAGCAGATTGTTGCAAGACAATTGGAGGATAGTTTGACCTTTTCTAATGTTGATAGGCTCTATCATTCATTTTAGGTTTGCTTTCTAATTCAAAACACTTGTGCTGTCAAAATTTTTTTAGCTAAAGATCTAGTTAATATAATCAGCCACATATTAGTATGTACTATTGTGTTTGTTTTCAACAACCAGTTTAAGGGATTAGGCTTTAGACACAATATGTGTTTGCTCGCCACTTTATTTTTAACGGAAGACTGTCAGTATAGCTGCACAAACTTAACATCTGATGACTAGTTAATGAAGTATGTCCACCAAGTCATTCTCTTGAACTTTGAACGACAGCGACAATGCCTGGCTAGGTTGTTAAAATGTTAGGTATGGAAGAAATAATATATAAATGATCATCTTGTTTAAAATAATTTAAAGATATGTTTACCTAGTTGCGCATTTGAATCCTGATAGGGGTGTATTTTCTTATTCAACTCATGTTATGTATTCAAAAGTTTAGAAAGAAAGTTTGAGTTATATGCATTAATAAACCTTATTTAATCTGGGAAATGTTGCTTATTTTCAATAATCAGCTTAAGGGTTTAGAGTTTCCACACAGTATTATGCATTGTCGTCAAAACTTCACTATTTGGTAACGGAAATCATCATTTGATAACCTATTGACAAAAATAATGGAATGTGTGTTGATTGCTGTGATGTGGATCCGCTGGTTGCAGTCCTACATATTAGTGAAATTTTGAGTTGTTTGGATGGTAATTCCTTTTTTTGTGATGCTGTTTATAAAATGCCTTCTTCTGTACCATGCTTGGTATACAAATGGAAGATCATTGGCATGTGTATATGATAGTTGCAACTTATATTCAGCATGGCAGTGTAACGCCAGGCGAGCAAAAGAAATTTCAGTGTAATCTGAAGATTACGTGAAATTGTGCTGTCGGGGAGTTTAGTACATATACACTAATTCAAATGGCATCAGTTTGAGGTTCTGAGATCAATTTTCTCAATCCATAAAGGCCAAGTGTACTGACAGTCATCCACACATCAATACTTCTCGAAAAAAAACAAGGCCTTCGCATCTAAAACCAAACAAGAAAAAAAGAGCTACTTTTATTGATAGGTAGCTGCTTTTGTGTTTATTTTTTTATTACAATTTACCCAAATGTGCGATATACTTACTTCATTCTTGAAGAAGTGAACAGAAAGAAATAGCTGCCTATGCCAACTTATAGTAGTGAATCTAGGATGTCGCCATCTTTTTTTTTGCAGACAATTTGATTCTTACGGAAAGAGTAATTCCTAAGAGTGCTAGGCAATCATATGAGAGCAGTAGAGGCCTGCAATGGGACAGTCTGGACTTAGAGTCAACTTCCTTTAGTTCCAAAGGAGAATGAGGAAAACTCGTGTATTCTTTATTTGCTAGACTACATCCCTAGGATTGGGAACTCTCACATCTAGAAGGGGTTGGTTAGAAGCATCGTAGTGGTTGGCCCTTTCATTTGATTGAGTAGGAAATGTGAATAAAATTTCTCCAACTTGGGTGAGTCCTTATTCTTATTACATCCGATAGAAATAGAGAGGATAAACGAATCTGGCTATTTTTGATTGGTATGATAATAGTCATGTTACTAGTGCCTTGAGATTTCATTGGAATCTCTTCAACAAATGTTTTGTGAAGGTGCTATCCCCCAAAGAGAAACTTGTAATCATGCTGCAAGGGATAACAGCTAATAAGTTCTGAAAATTACTATATATACTGGACAATTACTTTGTTTCAGGAGTCTTTACCAAGATAATTCGATTCCACTAAGCTTCAAGAATCCTTTTGATGATATAATTCGGGTGATCATAGACACGCAGAATGCCTTGACTGAATCATCAATCCCATACTCGAGGAGAATGTATCATTTTCACCATTGTTAGCCAACAAGTTTAAGGGTTACTAGACAGGATCATTTTCTTGGAAGTCCCCTTGATGAGATACCGTCCCCTTGATGAGATACCTGACTTTGTTGCTGGAGACTGCAACAACTTCCCATAATTTAATTATTGAACTCTTGTTTTGTTGTAATTATTTATGTTTCTGACGTGCACCCGGCAACATGAAATTAACTAAATATGAATGTTAGAATTACTGCCATTGTTGCTGCAATTATTCTGTGTGTTTACTATTACCTTGCATGTGGAACATTATATTTTTATCAAGTTTGTTCTTTTTTACTATTACCTTGCATGTGGAACATTATATTTTTATCAAGTTTGTTCTTTCATGCAGCTTCGCCGTATGCGGATTTGTGGATTCGCTTGCGGTTAAAGACGCTCTTGGAACTTCATCTTGTTGCACTGTTTTGAGTATACCGGAAAACATGGAAAGAAAATTGTCCTATTAATGTTTCATATTTATTCCAAATAGCAAAGTTGTTTTTTTCATTACGAGCGCTGTGAACTCTCACTATCCCAAGCTTGTCCAGATGGATATTGTGCTTTCGGGAGAATGCAGAATGACAAGTTTTTCATACGTTTATTACTCTTTATGATTTGTATTTGGCACAGAAGTGGCTTTTGATTAGAGCATGTTATAGTTTTAAGCAAGCTGTATTTGTGCGAGCTAAGTATGCAGTAGTTTCTCGATTAACTCTTATGTATAATATATTCTTTTCAAATTAAGGCCCTTCAATTATTGGGGTCGCATTTAGACCGAACTAATTCAGAATCAAGCTTGATGAAATCCATTACGGTACCTGTTATCTTTTATTCATCTTAAAGCTAGGTAAATATTTCAAGGAATAGGTTATATTTATTTGCTTTCGTGAACATTTTTTGCAAGTGATAAATTTCTAATCAATTTTAAACATTTCAACGAGAGTATGTTTATGAATAATAAAAGTGGTGCTCGATATAACATAAATATTGCCATAAATCTCATGAAAGTTTATACTAGGCTAGAGCACAAATGTGTCGTGCATCTTCATGATTCGTCACAATGATAGTTTGTTAATTACATTTGCCGTTTTGAAACAAAAATTCAAATAACTAAACCAAAGTTTAAATCAATCATAATATAAATGGCAATACCTATGACATATCAAAGCAGTTGCAAAGTAAGTTCAATTAACTGAATTATCAGTAACTGTAATGCCATTATAATTGATACATTGTTATTGCTTATGAGAGTAAAATGGCAAACAAACAAAAAACAAAGAAAAGAAGAAGAGCTTGCAATATTGAATCAAAATTTCCAAAACCTAAACTGTAACCTGACTAGCGCAGCCTATTTTATACAACTCTATAGTTTCTTCCATACAGCAAAGCTTTATGGAAAGTTAAGTATGGACTAATAACCAAAGTGGTTTTATATGATACAACAAAAATGTTAAGAGCTGATCTACTTACAGGATTAGTGAGCTCTGTACAAACGTCATGGTACATTTTGGTGATAGATCTGCTTTACAATTTGAGTAGCCTATCCTTTCGCAAGCTAAGGTCCCAAAGGCTGAACACCAATATCGAGCCAAATTCAACAAAGCAATCCAACCAACACGAAGCATTTCTCTCAACAAAGGTGAGATTGCCAAAATCATTCCCCCGACAACTCATTTGGCCTGAGACTTGTGATAAATTAGATGTTTGCATCATCCAAGCTGAAAAGTGACACGATTCACTTCTCGATTTCCTTCTCAACAGAACTTCGGATTTTGTAAAGCCTCGACAGCTCCCTCCAACTCTATGTTCTTTGAACCCAGAAAGGATATAAGTTCAGTGGAATTAAAAGCTCGTGGCTTGTCAATGCAGCCGAGGATCAACAATCTTAACTCATCATATGCTGACCAATGTGAGAGAAATCATTGAAATAATGAGCAATTCTTAATCTTTTACGCCTTTCTTGGTTAGATCTTTCTTGGTTAGATTTATTCCCTTTGCATTCTCCATTTCAGCCTCCTTTTGAGCTTTCTTCTTTTCTAGTTCAGCCTGTTTACAGTTTTCTTCATGAGCTTTCTGAAACAACCTCACAAAGTTTAAGAGGGTCGCAGTAACTGCATACATGTTAAGAAATTGACTCAGTGACCCACAATCACAGAATTCAAACGAGAACGAGAAAAAGAGTGTCGCCGACCTTGCTCAAATGGGCATCGGGCTGGATCCTCGCCAAAATATAGAGCCAGTGCATCTGCGTTTCTTCCCTGGTAAATTGACAATGATGAATGCCATTATTACCACGGTGACATGTCATGAGGTTATCTAATAATTTTTACATGATAACCCAGGTGGATACTTACCGCAGCAGAATATAGATTTGTTACAGAGGACACTTCTATCTCAGCAGTACCAACAAATTCCGTCAAATTCTGTCAAAGAAAATAAAAGTGTATCTTCTTGAGACCTTGCAGCTTTCAAATTTTTGGAATGAAAGAACAAGGGACAAATAATTCACAAAACAAACTTCAAAATTAATTCAAGTTTTATAGCGAATTGGCACACTTTAAGCAAGTAAAATTATACCTTGCGAAAAGTTTCAGACACGGGACCATCATTTTCTGAAGCAGCCAACTCCTGCTTCACCTTTTCTAAACCCTTGATAATTGCTTGCATTTCCTCTGCCAAAGATTTCAATTGTATCTACAAAGAAACTCCTGATTATGCAAAAGCCTTTCTATGGTACTTTAAAAATCTATGGTCAATTCAGAGATAAAATACCAACCTTTGAAGCCATTTCCAGGCTAATAAGATCTTTGTGAAAGTTTAAAAGAGATGGTGATTTAGATGCAAGTACCTAATAAAAAAGATGATAAAACACAAATGAGTTTCTGAGTAGCAACTTTCCTCAAAATGCCTAAGCACTCTATAATGTAAATGGCTACATCATAAAGAGCAGGGTCAGTCTGCAACAAAAGTGAAGATGTTCAAAGGGTTAATTTTTTTCATACTACAGAATCAAATCTCAGATCTTTATGTGGTACGCCATGGCTTTCGAAACCTGCTAATCAGGAATACCTGTAACTAATATTGACAGTGACTGAACAAACTCCTTTTCCTTTCTTATAAGGCTTTGTTGCAGATAGTCACACAAAGCAACACTAGACAAATAAAATTTAGGCACTCTAAATTGGTACATGCGGATGGAAGGAGGTAAAAAAATAATGCATGGAAGCTGCATTCTAGTTCATGGATCAGGTGGAAGTGTTCTGCAGTATTGTAAAAAAGAAGAAGAAAGAAAGAAATTGTAGAAAGATTTGATCAATTAGAGAGCGGAAACAACAGAAAAAGTAGGAGTTTGACTGATGAAAACAAAGCTTATCGCTGTACTTTCAGTTCTTTAAAAAAAGGGACTGTCCATTCAGATTCAACAAGAAACCGATGTGCTGCCTGGTCCATTGTATAACATAACATTGCGACAATTAACCCAGTAAGATGGAACGGAATTGGAAACCAACTGGGATGTTGAAGAACTGGTTTCATAGCATTTTTGGCTCTTTGAAAACCGAACAAGTTGTGATACTTGAAATACCTTGCAAGGACCAACAAAAGAATTGACAAAGGTTCAAAAGCTTTAGTGATAGATCCTAGTCTTTTCCCATCTCCCTTCTTCTGTCAGCCATGCACTGTATCATACTCGACTAGTTCTTTGATTTAATCCAAGTATAAATTCATAGCACGACTTTGTCAGTTATCACCGAAATCCATTTTCCCAATTTCTCTCGTGGACACACCTTTGCCATTTTTCTTTCCACGTTGAATCTCAAGACAGCCACCAAATATAGTTTAACGCAAATGGGAGGAAAGCACTTCAGAAAAAAATTGGCGTTTCTGGAAAAAAAATTAGATATGAAAATCCAAAGATCATTATTTTGGAGAAGTGGAGGGATTCACTAACTCATCCTTTCCCTTGAATTACAGCACAAGTTTCTTAAATTATATAGAAATTGAATATACATTGTCAAGGATATTATCAAATAGATAGATATAGTAATATTAGATTTGATATGGTAATTAATAGATTTGACAGAATCTTAAGGGTTCTTATGCTGATTCTTAGGATTCTTATCGGATTTATTGACATGGTATCATAGTCAAAAGTATTTTGAAGTTTCTTTCACAAGCGACCGTTGCAAACCCTAGCAGCGACGTAGGGTTTCAACCCTAGCTATGGCTGCTATGGTTTGTCATCTTCGTGGGTCTCTGTCCAATTTTTTTTTTTTGTTGATATCATCTCTTCACAGACGACTTTCCACCTTTGCTGCAATTTTTTTCTGGGCTGGTTTCGTAATTTTTTTTCTGGTTCCACGATTTCTGCTCTGTGCGCCTTTGTTTCGCGATTTGCAATCTCCGTCTGGGCTGCGCGAACTAGGGTTTCGCAATCTGGGCTATGCGGTCGGAGTTTTTGTGCAACGGTTTGGGTATTTTGCGGCGTCTTTTTGGGATTTGTGCACGCTTGTTGTGCGCGATTTGGGTTCTACATATTGTTTCACGGAGATCTACGATTTCTGGGTGCTTGCTGTGATTTTTTTCGTTGGGCTTTGTGTGGGGCTGTTTTGAGCAGATCTAGGGTTTCCGATTTTGGGACTTTGCGATCTGACTCTCATGATTTGTTCTTTCTTCTTATCGGTTGTGAGCTTGAACATGAGTTGGAGAGTGTAGTCCACTCATATGTTTCCTGCTCGTTTGCATCAAGTTCTGCCAGTTCTTTATGGCTCTTGGATCATCACATCTCGTTATGTGGTGATCGCTACTTCTGGCAGCGGAGTTTGTGGTGTCCTGACACGGTAGTTGTGCGTTTTAGTCTGGCACGGTTGTTGTGCGTTTTAACCTGGCATGGTGGTTGTTGTTTTAGCCTTGCACGGGTGTTGTGCGTTTATACTTTTGTCGCGGTGCGAGGCATATTTTGCACAAGTGTTTGCGACGGATTTGCCCGACTAGGGTATTGATTCTTCTAAGGCAAATTGACCAGCATCAATTTGAGGGGAGCTGGCAAGAATATTAGATACATATTTGATTGGATATGATAATTAATAGATTTGACAGAATCTTAGGGATTCTTAGGTTGATTCTTAGGGATTCTTATTGTAATCTGCTCCTTTATATAATGGAATAAAACCCTCTTCAAAGGGAGTGAGGTGGGAGACAGAAATTCAGATTTATTAACATACATATCCCTGGTCCAGATCAATCTGAAACTGGGAAGGCTGATGATGATGATGGCCAATCCTAATATGGATTTATTCATGCAGGATTAGCAAAACAATAGCATTTTATCGTATTGAACTGCATGGTATATATCCTTGGAAGCACCAGAGATATATGGAAGACCCAACTACAGAAAATAGAAAGAAAAGAGGACCAAAAAGTAACAGGTAAATACCTTACAAAGATAATGCATGAGTGTCATCTTGTTATTGGAGGCACGTGTATCAGTGAGCTTCAAAAGACTGTCCAGCTTGAATCCAATCGCTGCACCTGAATGTGGAAACAAAGTTTTCTGATTAAGATTCCTCACAAAATCTTCTCAGACAGACAGAGAGAGAGAGAGGGAGAGGGAGAGGGAGCATTTCATGTTCATTTTGTGGTAGAACGTCATGCTTGAGAATCTCAGAAGTTGATTCAAACATCAAAAGCTTCACTTAAACAGTCAAATCAAACATTTATCAGCATATGCAAAAGGTCAAGCAGTCTGAAAACAAAAACATGACAAGTTTTGTAAAAAGGTTCATACCTCTGGCAGTTCCCTGATTCAACGTATTTCCAAGATATAAAATCTTCTTCATAATTTCTTTCAGTTTGAGTGATTGTCGAACCTAATGCAAGTAAAAGGTAGAGTTATTCAAGAATGTAGGAACAACCGACAAATAATCATTGACATTTCTAATGTACCTCGTCACAAGAAGAATTAACGATGGTCAAGCTTTTTTTGAAATCAGAAACCTGAGATGAAAAAATAATTTAGGCATGCACGACATGAAATTAGCACAAAGTTCATAAACGTCCCACAAGAAACCTGAGAATAGAACAGAATCTTGAATAAGAAAACCTGAGTTTAGATTCTACTCGTGGCACCTTCATCAGCTCCAGGAAAACTGAAAGATTGAAGTAAAACATTGAACAATGCATCCATTGCTAAATGCAAAATATTTATCATTTAGAAGTATGTCAATTTTTGGTGAATAATTAACCGTCTCTGATGCTTTAAAGTTTAACCATGTCCGTGACTTCAGAAACTGATGAAGTATACTCGAAGCATAAAAAACCAAGGAAATTACAGTTATGGTTGACTTGTGTAACATTGCAATGCTATACAATTGCAAATCGTAAAAAACATATAAGTTTCTCAACTTCCGGTAAAGACTAAACTGTCTGAAAAATTGAACGAACCATCTGAAGAATCAGGTCTTGTTGAGACTGATTTAGTATGGCCGGAAAGGGCAGATTGTCCAACAGTATTCAGAATCAGATCTCCCGGGCCAACATCTTGTAGCCATTTCTATAGAGTATTACAGAGCACCCAAAAATAGTTTGGTGACTATACAAAGACACCAGCAATAGATTTCCAAGGAGTCAAGAATCGATTTTTATGTTACAAGTTAAGCAAACAATATGCATGCATGGATAGATGAATGGCGCTGTCACAGTCTTTGGTGCACAAGCAATTGGCACTTGCACTTGCACAAACAAAAGTTCATATATTGTCAAAATGTACCAACACAGTATTGATGCTGACATTTAGTTAACTCTTATCACAAACAGTCAAAATCCGGTTGCAGGCTTGAAACTTCAATCAGCTACACTTGTCAAACTCAATTTTACTCACACAAACACACGCATTTTATATTTATATGAAAAAAGAAAATCAAAAAAGCCAGAACACAAAATACAAACAAAAAAGACAAGCTCTTGTGTTATGTGATAACTGAGCATGATCTCTATACCCGTTCGTTGGGGGACTTTTAAATCCTACCTCTTTGCGTGAGACCATAGTTAACTAATACTTAACCAAAACTATAAGCTACTAGAACAAAAAGAAGTGGACTGCATTCATACACCACAGGCACAAACATTGTAAGCAAAATCAAGAACAAAACTAACAGCACATAAGATAAGTAATGATCCAGTTTACAAACCTGCTCACATTTCCCCAAACTATCTAGGTCTCCTGTGTATCCCTAAAAAGTCAAATATGAAAATCAATCAAAATAAAATAATGGATCCCCAGATTAATGAAAATATCCTGAAATTATGTCAAAATACACGAGGAAATAAGATTCACCTTGAGAAGTTCCATCTCTTCCTTCGTTGGACTAAACTTAATAAGGTTTTCGACTTGATCTGCATCCAAAATTGTTTCATCCATTGCAAGTACTGCAGCCTGTCAAAGTGAACCATCCATGCTGTTATAAGAATATGGAAAAGACGCAATTTAGTAGGTAGAACCACAAGCAGTTAGGAGACAGGATCACCTCCACCTATAGTCTTGTGTGATCATGAAAGGAATCAACAGCAAAAGTTGAAAAGGACAATGTTGTTAAAGCTGAAAAGTGGCTTAGACATCGTTGTGAAAGATGTTAAGTGGCCTAGGCGTCTGGTTTCAAACGACTATTAACTTTCCCTAAAATGATTTTATTTTTCGCAATTATGTTAACCTCTGCTCTAATGGGAAAAGAAATGTCATGCACAGAGCTTTTATAAGCTGTGATATGTTTTTCCTCCTTTTAGCATAAAAACAAGCTTCTAACTCCTTAAAAACTGACATTGAATTATGACAGTCGCTTGTTGGTTTTAACACCAGCATATCCACTTATACAACTTTATTATGTCCATTTAGGTTCTTTATCATTGTCACTTTGTGATTGTTATCCTCGCGTCATTCTGTTGGAAGTTTCAAATAAATTAAGGATTCAACACAGATTAATATTCATAGCATGCATGACAATTTTAAACAGAAAATGTATTCAAAATGTTAAAGGCACCAGGTTAGGTCAAACATATGGATGTTGTCAACTGAAAGAAACTATATATTGAGACAAGTAAAACGCTCAGTATGAAACTTGTAGCATCTTTAGCTTACCATCATGTCCGGAAGTGGCATTTTCACTTTGGTGAGCATAATTTCAGTATTATTCGCCCTCCTTAGGTCAACCTACAAAAGAGAACGTGTGGAATTGAGATAGTTTTGACCATTCAAACTAAGTTGCATTGATCATTGACATGGGAGGGATAACAGCCTCAAACTTACTGTTACTCGAAGTTAAACTCAAATGACACCGAAAATGCAGAAAAATACAATGCTATACTGTCATATTTAACAATCTATGGCATAGTTTCCTCTTTCATATATGCTGAATTGCAATAATTTTATCAACAATTAAATGCCACAAATTTGTTTTGGTACTCTCACGATCAACAAAACCTGGATACTCTAGTTCTTGGTTGCAAGCTCTGCCACGGTCATTGAAAGTTCCTGGAAATTTATATATTGCCCAAGTCTAGTTGCTTCTAGAACAAAAAAATTAATTTATCACCAGTGGGCAGGTTTTTTCTATTAAATATGCACCAATATATTGAGATACTGATATGCTGGATAGAGATAGCATAATTGTGCATTCACATGATAATTCTATCTTCAATAGGAAAACACAAACGAAGCATACCATCTGTTACCAAACAGTCTCGTCTTGAGGCCCATTCATTTCGGCAGAAGTGAATTTTAAACTGTCGAGAGTACTGGACCGTGATAATTGAAATTAAATTATTTTTTTCTAAAATAGTGATGCTTGAAGATATTAAAGATCTTTTCTTAGGTGTTCTCAAGCTATTTGGGTTGTAACCTGTATATAAATTTAATCACTAAAAATTATGTAAAGTCATCGTAATTTCACAAATACAACCTCATTAATAACGATCGCCAAGATTCCAGTAACGCTATATTTCCCTAATTTGATTCCCCAGAAACAAATTTCCTGAGAAAAGGGAGATACGATTCATATAACATTACCATATGGACTTTTTCAGGCTTAGATCCAGCAGACTTCCGGCGCCCACCAGATTTGCCTCCTACACTATCTGACTTCGGGACTATCGCAGAGAATAGAGTCTCAAGTTCCAACACATCAAATTCTGGGGCACTAGATTAGAGCGCAGAGTGTCAGTAGAGCAAGGAAATCGAGAAACAATAAAAGAAAATATAAATAAAATAAAAAATTGTTATGCAATGTTATGCGTGAGGTAATTATTTCTGGGGATTGCGAAAGAAGGGAGCCCTAGAAATGTTAAAAAACATAGCAAAAATAATGAAGAAAGACAAGCAATCCCCACTTGAAAAACAGAAAATTATATCAGTAGAGATAGAGAAATACACTTGAGGATCTCCATATCTCTGCAATTCTTCCCACAAGCTTCCTTGTAATGCCCTTGTAACCTTACTCCAATGAAGTGGCTTTAAGGTAGATCTTCGAGGTGCTGCAGCAGTTGACATCCCAGGAGGACGTGAAAGAGCACGCCCACTACCAGCTGACAACCCTCTCCCATCTACTGCGGGTCCTTTTGCACCAAATGTTGGGGGTGGGGGTGGTCCAACACCTGGAGGTCTGGGAGGTCCTGGAGGTGCTGGTGGACCAGGTGCCCGACTTCCAGGAGGGGGTGGCGGTGGTGGGCCTCGTCCAATAGGTGGAGGTGGCGGTGGTGGGCCTCGTCCTACAGGTGGAGGTGGCGGTGGCGGGCGCCCAAACATGGGTGGAGGAGGTGGTGTTGGGGCTCCACGTGTAGGAGGAGGCGGATGAGGTGTTGGGCCTCTAGTAGGAGGCTGAGGTGGAGTTGGGCCACTGAGGAGTGGTGGTGCTGGGCATCCAGGAGGAGGTGGAGCCGGAGGTGGCGCTGGGCCTCTAGGGGGTGGAAGTGGTATTGGGCGCCCTCGCAAATGAGGTGGTGGTGGCGGTACTGAGTCCCGAAGTGTAGGAGGAGGCAATGGTGGTTCACAGGCTTTACTGATCAGAAGAGGTGGGGGTGGGGGAGGTGGCATAGCACATAGTGGAGGTGGAGGTGGAGGTGGCACTCCCAATAATGAAGGGGGTGGTGCCCTATGAGTCAAGGGTGGGGGTGGGGGTGGTGGTGGTGGTGGTGGTGGTGGTGGGGAAGGAGGCGGAGATGGAGTAGTGCCATGCAAAGGAGGTGGGGGTGGCGGAGGTGGAGCACGATGTAAAGGAAAAGTAGGGACCCGGTAACTGGTGGTGTTGGGGTGTTGTTACATTGGATAGCAAGTGGAGCCGGCGATGAGAGTGGAGGTAGTTCTATATTGGAAAATCTTTGTGAGAATGATACATGAGTAAATGTCGGGGGCGGGGGAGGGGATGGGGCCTGGGGGGGATGAGGATGTGGGGAACTCGGCAAAAGTGAAAGCATAAAACTCCCAGATGAGCAAGGTGGAGGTGGTGGTGGTGGCGGCGGAGGTACAGATGGTAAATTTCTATTAATATTCTGAAAATTGTTAAGGTGGTGGTGGCGGCGGAGGTGGAGGTGGAGGCGCAGATGGTAAAATTCGGCTACCGTCCTGAAAGTTGGAAGGTTGGGGAGGTGGTGGTGGTGGAGGAGGAGGTTGGAGAAAAGTTACCCCCATTGTTGTTCTTAAAAAGTTTAAACTTTTAGAAGGCGGGGACAGTGGTGGAGTAGAACACAGCAACTTGGTAAAATCTGCACTTCGAGAAAATGGCGGTGGTGGGGAAGGAGGTGGGGGAGTGGTTGGTGAGCTTTGAGGAAAAACAATGGCAGCACTTGCAGATGAAAAGGGTAGAGGGGGAGGGGGAGGGGGAGGGGGAGGGGGAGGCATAGAAACTGAAAATTTTGATGATGGTGGAGTAGGTGACATACTTTGCTCTCTGCCATGAAAAATTGTAATAAATGATGAAGAAGTTTTGCACAATGCATAACTAGAAGTGGGGGGAGGAGAAGGAGGAGGTGGTGGCGGTGGTGGTGGTGGAGGAGATGGTGGAGCTGGACTAAGTCCATGCACTTCACTCTCTACCTTAGGTGATGAAGGCAGACTTTTGTTGGAGGCCTCTTGAACGAGTGACAAATCTAGTGATGATGGACAAGATGAATGCTTCCCATGGCCTGACACGACTGGGCTATCAGCTGTAGCTGTAGATTCTGAAGATGTAGTAACAGATGGGATTTAGATTTTCCCCGAGGCGGGGAATCCTTACCAAGAGATAGTGCTGCTGGAGCACTGTTATGTCTTGACGGAGGATAATATACATGCATTGAATTAGTGTAAGAACCTTTATTGGTAGGTATCCACCTGGATACAGCATTTGGCTTTGCTTGTCTTGCTAGGGGACCCAGTGACTCTTGCTGCTTAGTTTTCTTATCGGAACTAACAGCATCTGAAGCAGGTTTTGAATTGGTGACTGGCTGCTTCTTCGTGACTATTGAGAGCCCCTTAACCAATTTCTGATTATCGTTATCAGCAACAGAATTTAGTTGTGAACCTTGACTTTCAGTCTTCTCCATTGTAGAGGGCGGTTCAAGACTTTCATTAGTGTCTTCTTCAGAATTGCCATGCATACCGGTATTTACAGATATGGTTACTGTGTTAATAGACACATCAGATATCCCTGACATGGATTCTAATTTGATGCCCCCATTACGTAAGAATTTATTATTTGAATCCACTTTGATGTCTTGTCTGTGAATTCCCTCGTCTATGGCACAATCTTGAAATGCATGATGATCCAGTTCCTCCTTCACGATTTCTGTATGATGATTTTCATCAACTTGAGCACTAGCTTGAGCAGTAAGGTCATCAGTCTCCCCCTTGCCATCCTGACCATCAATTACACTGCTGAAGATCTCTTCTGCCTCAAAAAATTCCTCCGGTGAAGCACCTTCAGTTTCACTGCCATCATCACTTTCGGATTCTGTGGGGATGATGGACGGAAGAGAATCTGTGTCTGAAAAGAGCACCTGATCCAGAGGAAAAAAAAGGCCAAACTTCTGAAGCATCAGAAACAGAAAGATATAGCAGAAGCAACACAGAAGTTTACCTCAGCTCTGAATTCCCTCGGAAATTGGTATTTGGCATCCCAGAGAACATCGACTTCATCACGGGCTAGCATCAAAACATTTGACCTGACAAATGCTGTATGCAGCATAACTCTAAATATTATTTCCTCCCTCACTAGATCATCCTCTAAATGGATACATTCAAGAACAACATCTCCTTGAACACGGGAATGAATATCAATTTTCACTAGTTCACACTCTTCCTGCGGGCACATGTCATAAGAACACCTCATAATTTGTTTACAGTTTATCCTATTTAATTTGAAATATTGAATTGTGGCATTACCTGACTATATAGACGAATATGCTTTTTCATTTTTGAAGATGAAAACAACAGCTTTGAACTTCTAGTGGATTCTTTCAAAGAAGGATCCTGACCATATATACGAACTACAGGTCGGCATCCTCTCCCACCCTCATATAGAGGAAGGATTCTAAATATTATACATTCCAAAGCCAGAGGAGTATCTGATGGGGGGCAATCAGACCCAAAATTTCTTCTAGAAATATACTGGAGATATCTAAGCTGAGATGGCTGTGGATTCAAAGGAGACAAAAGATGAAGAAGTTCCCTAGGTGCCTGCTTGTACACCATTTCAAGAGTCTTCTGCTCACCGGTGTACTGTTTTCTGTACAGAAGAAGACCAGCAAGCATAAATGCAAGGACGGACCAACCTCCCCTTTCACAATGCATCAAAAGAACATTTTGTTGGCCCTCAAGTGATAACCAGCTCTCACTGGATCTCAAGAAATGGTGGATCATCTCCAACGGTAACAGCGGGCACCCTTCAAATTGCCGAGGGTAATCCATGACCGTCATATCATACTGGGATAATACATCAGATAGTTGGCTCCGCCGTTCCCCTTCTTTAAAATTGAAAACCATGAAAGCAGCATCAGGGTAGTGGTCTTGTAACTGTGCCACAATCCCATTCGTGTAAGTTCGGTATTCATCTTCATCCAGCACATCAGTGGAGAAGCAGCAATCAAACACTGCATCAAGAACAAATCAGATTGAATCATCATATCACAGAAAGCACAAACTGTGTAAGAATCCTAAAGCTGTTTCCGATGAAACCATGTTACATTCTAAAACACACAGCTATCAAAAAGGTTTGAACACGTGCAATACACAAAATATTTCATAATTTATTACTTATATTAGCAATATAACAAACTAAAAATAGGAGGAACCAGAATGATAACTGGTGTAGAAATTCAAGAAAAAGTTTTAACCTTATAACATGCAATCAATGACTTTGAAAACAAAATCATAACAATGTTCCACTGTTTTCAACAAAAACAAGAGCAGCAAACTGATTAAGGTTTTCAAGCAATAAAGTAAAATGATGCCACTGCCAACTGAACCGAAACCCTTTTCACCCACCTGAAATTTTAACATTTGATCAATTTTAAATTTTTCTTCGCTATATACAAAGTCAAGATAAACTAAAATACCAAACTCCGAAACATTAACACTCAGCAGCTTTTATACTTTCAAAACAAACTACACTACATCATTATCACACTTAGTCCAAGGATAACTAGACTTAAAAGCTTCCAATTTTAGCAGCAGCATACACAAAATACTTGTTAAGTGCCTAACCAAGTTAAACATCAAGAAAAAATCTAGCAAATTAGAGAAATAAATTCAACTCTTGAAGTAATCAACCCCAAAACTGGCCCCTAACTCCATTTTAGAGCCCTTGATTCAAACATTCTAGAGCTAAAAACTCACAAATCGGTAATCAGAAAAGTGGTCACAACATACCGTATACCCTTTCGGAAATCTCAAGAAGCCGATCAGGCGGCTTCCTATAGAAGAAGCGTCTGAACAGCGCCATCTAATGGCGCTGTTTTACCCCCGATCGGATCCAAAACCCCTTTTTCCCAATCCAATTTCCCAAATATTCCCCTTGAAGTCGACCCAACTGAATCTCGGATCCCCACAATCCACCAATCACTGCCAATGCAATCAAAATTCAAGAATCAAACAAACTGACATCGAAATTCGCTCCCAGCTCAGGGTTTTGACTTCGAAACAATCCAACAGTAAATCACCAGAATTCAGTTGAAAAATACACAAACATAGGTGGAATAAATCCAAGAAAGAGAAACCTCAAGCAGTGTCAGTAGTAAAATTAATTGATCTTGAACTCTTAGGGTTTGAGGTAGGAAGAGATGTAATGGGGCAATTAAATTTCGATTGTGATTGATAAATAATTGAAAATAATGTTCGGACAAACAATTAGATACAAGTTTATTTGGTAATATGATGAAATGATGTGATCTTCGCCATTGCAAAAGAAAAGGAGGGGGGATGGATCACATGGATGACAGAGACAGACCCGACCCGGACAAAAGGACCCGGCTTTTGATATGCCTGCTATCAATTTATCATTTGTATTTTTACACTTTTTTTTTTTTGTTTTTCAACTTTTTTACTCATTAATTAATTAATTTATTTTTTGTTTAATAGTGTCACGTGGGCTGTGATTCGAAACACTGTTTGGCAAAGATAAGATATTTTATGAGTTAACATAAAAGAGCCAAAAAGTTATTTTGGCACGTGCGTAAAAGGTGGGAATGAGAAACATCCACGGTATGGATCATCCAATTGAAAATAATAAAAGAATGCATAAGTCGTTATAAGAAGTTCTAAAATATATATGCACATAGTATACCAACGGATAACTCGATTTCTTATATGTGAAATAAAAAAAATTAATAAAACCCGCCTATATTCACAAAACTACAGTTATTGTTAATGAAGGAAAATGATTCGTGGTAAAGATAAGATACACTTAGGTAAAAAAAGTATTTATATTTTAGACAGGAACTAGAAGGATTATAACATTCCTTTTTTTATATTTTAGACAAGAATATGAGAACACCTCATTTTGATTATCCTCGGATTATGGCTAATTGATATTCCCCAAGATAAATTAGTATAAAAATTAGGTAATTACATACCTGATCTAGTTTTCATAACTAAGTAACTAACAAGTTCTCTCATCTAGTTTGAACAATTCCATCTACCTTCCATGCAGTGTATTTTATGTCAAATCATATGAAAGATAGTTGTAATTTTTCCTATATATTTTACAAATTAAATGAGGTGTTATTGTAATATAATTATTGTACAGGGGATGTAGATGTAATTGTTCAAACTAGATGAGGAAATTTGTGACACTTTTATTCTACAAGAGAGATACATATAATTATTCCTAAAATTCTTGTAAAGCATTTCATGGGGACTTCTCTTGAAACTGTTTTTTATTGAAATCAACTGAATAAATCGCATCAAATTATTTATAGAGACCTTATTGCGACACTTAAAATTGCAAATTTTTTTATTAAAGAAATTTAAAAAAACTACAAAAAAGTGATAAAAGAACACTTAGATGTTTTTTTGTTACACGAATGTAATGCTGACCTATTTGGATAATATATTCTAGTAAGTAAATAATGACTATTTTTTCTTTTATTTTAAGAAATAATAAAAGTATATTATTCAATTAATTACCAATAAGTTAGTCAATGATTATAAAATTTGATCAAAAAATTAGTTAAATATACGAAAATACTGAAATAATATATCAATGTGTCACAACAATTTCACTTATCTTATAGTTTAATTAGTCTGTTCATCAATTTATGATATATATAAATATTATTTTATATTATTATTATTATTGTTATTATATTATTATATAAAATAAGAGGTGAGGCCTCACTATTCAAATAGTAACTTTATTTTTATTAATTTTTTTTTATTGATACGCGTGGTTTACCTGAATTAAGGGTGCTTAACGGATCGGACTGGTTCGGTCCGATCCGAAATCGGCCGATTCTGGTTCCGTTAAGCACGGAACGGGTCCGAACCGTTAAGGAACCGGATCGGGCCCGATTTCGATTCCAATCGGATTTTTTCTGTAAGACCCAAACACTTAAACTCGTCATTAGTTCATTTATGCCGTCGTATGTATAAATTTTTCATTTTCTTTTCATTCTTTAAAAAGAATCATTTCATGTTTCCCATAATCCCATGACATAACCAATGTCCAACATTATATGATCATCTCGACCAACAAATAGACTCAGGGATTTCACCCAATACCACCCCCATTACACCACTTTTACATTGTGGGTTTTTATAAAATTTGGGCAGAGTCTCCCCACTAACTGAGCTATCCGGAAATAAAAACACATCACATAACATAACTCCCGACCAGGGACAACACAATACTAAACAGAATACAGAAACACTAAGTAAATTCTCAGCCAGGGAAGACACCACACTAATAAGACAACAAAAGTGGGTTTCAACACCCTTATACAGACCATATACAGATACAAGTGCTCACAGAAGAGCAACGAATAACGGATACTCATCTGGATGCATAATTAGTATATATACTAACAGCTCAACCTCGTATATCGGCTCAATCTCATACTACGCTTCTGGAAGCATCATCAACAAGGTTCGAGCCTAGCACTCCAAGGCAGCATCGTACATGTTGTACCTGTTTTAACAGAAACAGCCCCCACACCGGGTGAGCACACTCCCACTCAATATTCAATCACAAATCAACATACAAAATCATAATGCAATGATTTAGATTATTCAAAACTCATAAAATATACTCCATGTACAATTCCGAATCTGTATAGCTTCCACACACTGTTCCTGTTTCAAACTCACGCACTTTCATAATGTCAAGTTCAGATTATCATTGAAAATACGATACCCAACAGCGCTTATGAATTCAATACAATGACAATATATTATTTATGCCCAAACATAAATAGTTCAACATCAATGTAAACCTGGTTATCCCAATGTAAACCTGGTTATCCCACTATCTCATTCTCGATACTTTCTCATATCGCTCATGCCCACGGCATCACTACTCAACAAGTAAAATCGGATCACATACCACTACGTGTCCCCCATAACTCGTATATGAAACTCAATTATTAAAGTCAAACACTTACCTGAATCATCATATCAAAATTGCATGTATACATGAATGTATAGATACTAGATATACCTGCTCGTACGTCACCACGTACCTTATAGTAGACAACATGAACAAGCTATCATCAACGTCCGAAGTCTCCTGTAGAGTCTATATCGAATATAAATTCAATATTAGCTCTTAATCCAAGCAATGAATATCCATCAATAGTTCTTACTTTCATTTCCATATCACAAATCAATAACTCAATATTATGAATCAAATCATTATCAATTCTTTGATGCACACATCCTCACATGAATCATGATATTTCATTGGTGATGCAAAACTCCATTTTCTCCCATCATCCGCTACATCACACACATGATGCAGGATACACACATCCATACGTGCAAGATCACGCCCAACTCACATAGTAGTTCACTAGACACACCAGTTCAACAGAGGGAAAGGAAGTGCAAGGGTGTATGCATAATAATATCCAACTAGTGTCTAACTAAAACAATCCAATTAAGCCAATTAACATGTTCCAAACATTCAAACCCACACCGAGGTGATTCAAACCAAGACATGAAAGAAAGGATCCACGTAGATACAAGATTCTACCCTTTTAAATCTATTCCCTTAATCCCAACATAAAGTCATTTATTGATTAAATTCAACTTTAACAATTTAAAGATGCACTGGATTCCAAAATTCTTGATTTAGAACTATTAAGATTTGAAACTCAATAAAGTGACATAAATCATTAATACATGATATGCTATCCATTTGAGCATAAATATCACCATAACTCGATTCCATGTTATAATACATACTAGCATGCATCTAACCCATTTATTTACACACTACACATGCTTCCAATTGTAACACATCACATACCATAGCCCAACATCTACCAAATATCACAATGGCTACAAGCCATAAAAGTTAGTCATTTTCACCCCACTAACAAGACTTAGACCCACACTTGAATCTCATTTAAGCCTATTAACAAACACATTACATGCATGATTTTAATCTTAATCTTCCAACCAATAATAATACTAAGCCAAGACATATTCCACAATTTATTTTGAACAATTAACCATTCAATAAAGTGAGCCCCAATTAACTTCCAACAATCAAAACATTCCTCATGCTATCCCATTCACAATTACACTACTTCAATACATGAAGGAATACATAAATAAACACCATCTTCACACACAATCACATGCTGGACACACACACGCACGCAGAAACACACTCATGCACACACTGCTGCACAGACACACACACACACCTGCACACACTCGAACACACATTAGCAAACCCTTCCAAAATGCTAGTAAAAATCGAACCAAAGCTTCATCAAAATTCGAGGGATTTCAAGGGAAATAACGACTGAAGGATGAGGAGGATTACCCACAAAAATTGGAAGAAATCGTCCAAAAATCGGACGAATTCGGGATTTCGAACCGCTGCGCTTCCTTGCAAGATCCGAACGCAATCCTCGACGAAACTTCAGGTTCTTGGTATGGAAAGTTGCGCCTGGAAGAGACGAAGACGATGGTGGTTCGGACGCGCCGGAAGGAGGTCCGACGGTGGCGCGCGCGCGACTTTTAGCGGCGAGGGTCAGACATGCGTGATGATGCAGAGAAGAAAAGAGGGGATCGGGTTTTTGTGCGTGATTTTACATGTTTTACTATGTGTTCCGAAAATGCCCAACATAACATATTTATTTTTTGTATCCTGGCCCGGTTTTGTACATCGAAGTGTCACCGGTGTACTGATATATTATTTATAGACAACGATTGGGATTTATACACACTCCAAAAACCCAAAACTTAAATTCTTCATTTTAATTAACTTATTTCTAAAATATTATCGGAGTATATTTTACAATCTCAAAATATTATATGATCCGGTTAACTTGTCAGTTGACCTTCACTTGGTCAATTCTACTTCTAATTAATTAATTCTAAAATTAATTATCAATAAAATCTAAATCATATTTAGTCCAACAAATTATTATAATAAATCTGGACATCACAATTCTCCCCAACATATAACCGGTCCAGTTCCGGGCCGGGTCCGGATTGACCCGACCCGATAAGCACCCCGTAACCTGAATCGACTCGGTTGGTTGACCTGAACTAACTAGGAAAAAATATATCTTAATCAGTTGTAGATGCATGGGTTTGGTCTGGACTGACTCGATTGGTTAATTTTTTTTTTTTTTTTGATGCGTGAGTTTGACCTGAACCGACTAAGAAAAATATATCTTAATCAGTTGATATATTTTTTGTTGAGCCTTAAACGCATGGTTGTGTTTAATGCTTTAATTTATCTCCGGTTTATTTTTGAGTTTTGATGATCAACAAAACTTGCATTTGTTGTACTAATATGTCTACTTAGTGTACATGGTTAGATTGATAAATTGGTTGGGAAGACCAATGGAAGAGAACTCAAGTTATACAATAACATATGCGAGTTCATAGGACAAGCGGTGATTTTTATCAAGGAATCTATTGAGCTTGGACGAGAAGGAATGACATCTCTGAACAACCAATTTAAGTGTTCAACATGTGTGGAATGATGTTGGAACAATTTCTTATGATGGGATGAAGACCCACAAACCAATGGTCCGTTGGTGGGCAAATTCGTATAGAAGCCAATTGGAGCGCAGTGCAATGTTTTGATTATATCTCTTGGCTCGATGCTCCGAACAAGGTGAATCCAAAGAGGTTGGAAAGCCAACTCAATATTCTAGATTTCATATTCAAACATCTCAGTCCAATTCGGATTGCATCATGGAGCAAAATGGCATGGAAGTCATAACAAGTGCAGATTGTAGCAAGGTTTGAGCGGCTGTAGCATTTTGGGTGTAACTTCTTCATACCTTAATGAAATGCAATGAAATTTTGTCCACACCTAGATAAGAGGAATAGATACAACTTTCATGTTTACCACTTTTCCCAAAAACGAGCTTAAGATGGTCGAAAAGTACAAAGTTTGAGAGTGTTGAAATCTGGGAGATAGTATGAGGCGATCCGAGCCATAGTCTGAGGCGATCGGAGCCATGTTGCGCACCATCGACTGAAGCGATGGCACGATGTGCATGCTGGCGATGGTCAAGCTCGCCCCAGGCGATCCAGAATGCTTCCTAGGCCATTTTTCTGAAGGGCGATCGCCCCAGGCGATGCACGGAACGCCCGAGGCGATCCAGAACTTTACCTACGGCCTTGTTTATCATTGATGATCGCCCCAGGCGATGGGGAGATCGTCCGATGCGATCTGGGCCAGATTTGACCGTTAAAGGGTGGCGATGGAGATCGCCCGAGGTGATGTCCGAGGCGATCGAGGAGTGATTTCAGCCTTATGTGTAGCAACGGCTAGTAGGAGCCTGGGGGCCTCCTACACTATAAATATTGATCTTTTGGAGCATTTTGAAGACAAGAAACAAGCCTACAAACTTCATCAAAGCTTTGCCAATTCAAATTTCAAATAGCTTTGCAATCTCCATACATTGTTGTTGTATTGGAGCTTGTAATTGTTTTATTTTGATAGAGTCTTGTTGTCTTTGTGTGAGTACACCGTGAAGGTGTTTGTTGGTTTATAGTAAAGGTCCTCCAACACCAAAGCAAGTTGGAAAATTGTAAAGTCATCAACAAGTCTAGTTGGTGCAAGTGTGTGGCTATCATTGGAGCCCTTAAGGCCAAGAAGACTCGTGAAGAGTGTTGGTAGCTCGGGAAGAGCTTTGTATACTCGGGAAGAGTATTGTGCTCGGGAAGAGCTTGTGTACTCGGGAAGAGTAGTGTGCTCGGGAAGAGCTTTGTAAACTCGGGAAGAGTTGGGTTGTGGCTAACTTGGAGCCCTCAAGGCCAAGATCTATTTTTCTAGTGGAACCTCGGTTGGAGGTTATCTAACCGGGAAGAGGAGACGTAGGCGATTCATCGCCGAACTTCTATAACAAATATCCTTGTCATTTACCGCATTATTTCTTTACGCATTTATTTACTTATTCTTTTTATTTATCGATTGACTAAAGGCTTCCGCAAAGCGCAAAACTCTTTTATTTTTCAAACTCATTTTATAAAGCTAAAGTAGCCAAGGAATCTCATTCACCCCCCCTCTTCGATTCCAACAAGTGGTATCAGAGCCATTTGATTTTTGTTTTTAAATCAAATTTTTTATATGGCTAATCTAGCAAATGAGTTTGCTCAAGGTCAATCGACAAATCGCCCTCCGCTTTCCACACACTCCTTTAAAGGATGTTGGGGGAATTAGTGTTCCCAAAGAAATGGACGACTTCACAAAAGCGGATATGATGTTAATATCTTAAAATGCTAAAGCGATTAATATTTTGCATTGTGCTTTAGATATGAAGGAGTACAACCGGATCTCAATGTGCTCAACCGCTAAGAAAATTTGGGACAAATTGCAAATTTGTCATGAGGGCACTAATCAAGTGAAGGAGACCAAGATTGATCTCCTACAACTCAAATATGAGACATTTGAGATGGAGTCCGGAGAAGAGGTGGATTCCATGTTTAGGAGGCTCACCCTTATCATAAATGAGCTTGCCCAACTTGGAGAGAAGTACCCTCCAAAGCAAATATGGATGAGAGCTCTAAGGGCCTTACATAAAGAATGGGATGCCAAGAGGACGGCCATTATTGAGTCCAACAAAGGGGAGAACGCATATTATGATCTTGATGAGCTCCATGGCACATTGGTGACTCATGAGCTTGAAGTTACCACAAGGAGAGAAGTAAAGGAGGACGATAGATCCAAAAGAAATGGGATCGCCTTGGTTGGAAGGAAAGATCATTCCAATGATGAAGAAGATCATCATTCCGATGATGAAGAAGATGATGATCATGAAGAGATGATGTTGTTCACAAAGAAGTTCAAGAAGCTTTTCACCAAGCATAGCAAGTCAAAGACCTCTAATGCTACCAAACAAGAATCCAAAAATGAGGTAACTTGTTATAATTGTCAAGAAAAAGGCCATTATGCTAACACATGTCCTAGGAAGAAGAATGAGGACAAAGGCAAGAAGAAGGCGTTTATAGCCACATGGAGTGATAGCGACTCCGATGAAGAAGAAGCCACCAATCTTTGTTTAATGGCTCTTGGAGATGAAGGAGATGAAAGCGACAATGAGGTACCTTCATTTGATGAACTTTTAGAATCTTATAATGATCTTATTGATGCTCTTGGCAAAACCAAGATGAGTAACAAATTACTCAAACTTGAGATTGCTAAGAAAGATGAAGAAAATAATTCATTGAAAAATGAATTAAATTCTTTAAAGATATCTTTTTGTAAATATAGTGAAAGTAGTCAAAAGATGAGTGAATTGCTTGGATTACAACGATGTAGCTTTGACAAAGCCGGGTTAGGCTTTTCAAGCAAATCAAAATCTTTTTCAAGCTTGTTGGCCAAAGCAAAGCATGATTCTCCTACTTGTAACTATTGTTGCAAAAATGGCCACACTAAAAATAAGTGTAGGTTTGCTAGAATCCAATACCAACCTAATAAGAGGTGGAAATGGATTCCAAAGGTGCCTAAGGAAGTTAACCATCAATGACCCAAAAATCAAATGGGTACCAAAGAACCTCCTATTATAAATTTGTCTTGTAGGGACAACAATGGAATGAAGGATGAAGGCACAAGCAACTCAAAGGAGGAGTTTGTATTATTCACAACTATAGAAGAGGCTCGAGGCGTTGGACCAATGACAAGAACGATATCTTGTCATCGAGGGTAAAATTTACTTTTTACATGTTAAAAGAGAAATTCAAAATTTAATTGGCAGAAATTAATTGTGATCAATAAATATGAAGCTCAATATTCATTGGTAGTAAAATGGATAACCCCTTAGCATATGCACATATAAATTATCTTGATGCATGATGTATGCTTATCTTTTTATAGTAAGAATCTTGATATGTCTTTGATTCAAATTTGAATATGTTATGTGGAATTATGCAATTATGTGATTTAGCATGCTTAGATGCCTAATCTTTGATATAATGCTATCATGACCTTAATAATCTTATTAAATATTGGTTTGAGAATTTTAATTTTTTTTGGGGCATAGGTGAATGAACTCTTGGTAGAACATATGCACACTTTGCAATGTTTAGAATTCATGGTTGAGTGCCTTAAACGCATGTTTGTATTCCTCTAAATGATCTAATCTTATGCTTGTTATGACTATTACATGCTTAATGAGGAACATGTGCTATTTCTTAAAATAAGGCTATGTGACAACATATAATTATGCTATGTTTATTTGAAGTTTATGCTTTTTGATTATCACAAAAAGGGGGAGAATTTTGTGATAAACTTGAAGGTTAATACATGCATAGTTTGAGGGAGAGAGCTTGTGTATGCATGGTTTGAGGGGGAGAGTTATTTCTTTTATGCTTTACTTGGTAATCTTGTATGTGCTATGCAATTGTTAAGGGGGAGTCATGTTTACTCACATTTCATGCATATTACATATTCAAGTTTATCAAGTTTTGTGATCATCAAAAAGGGGGAGATTGTTGAGCCTTAAACGCATGGTTGTGTTTAATGCTTTAATTTATCTCCGGTTTATTTTTGAGTTTTGATGATCAACAAAACTTGCATTTGTTGTACTAATATGTCTACTTAGTGTACAGGGTTAGATTGATAAATTGGTTGGGAAGACCAATGGAAGAGAACCCAAGTTATACAATAACATATGCGAGTTCATAGGACAAGCGGTGATTTTTATCAAGGAATCTATTGAGCTTGGACGAGAAGGAATGACATCTATGAACAACCAACTTAAGTGTTCAACATGTGTGGAATGATGTTGGAACAATTTCTTATGATGGGATGAAGACCCACAAACCAATGGTCCGTTGGTGGGCAAATTCGTATAGAAGCCAATTGGAGCGCAGTTCAATGTTTTGATTATATCTCTTGGCTAGATGCTCCGAACAAGGTGAATCCAAAGAGGTTGGAAATACAACCCAATATGCTAGATTTCATATTCAAACATCTCAGTCCAATTCGGATTGCATCATGGAGCAAAATGGCATGGAAGTCATAACAAGTGCAGATTGTAGCAAGGTTTGAGCGGCTGTAGAATTTTGGGCGTAACTTCTTCATACCTTAATGAAATGCAATGAAATTTTGTCCACACCTAGATAAGAGGAATAGATACAACTTTCATGTTTACCACTTTTCCCAGAAACGAGCTTCAGATGGTCGAAAAGTACAAAGTTTGAGAGTGTTGAAATCTGGGAGATAGTCTGAGGCGATCCGAGCCATGTTGCGCACCATCGACTGAAGCGATGGCACGGTGTGCACGCTGGCGATCAAATTGCCCCAGGCGATGGTCAAGCTCGCCCCAGGCGATCCAGAATGCTTCCTAGGCCATTTTTTTGAAGGGCGATCGCCCCAGGCGATGCACGGAACGCCCGAGGCGATCCAGAACTTTACCTACGGCCTTGTTTATCATTGATGATCGCCCCAGGCGATGGGGAGATCGCCCGAGGTGATCTGGGCCAGATTTGACCGTTAAAGGGTGGCGATGGAGATCGCCCGAGGTTCGAGGCGATCGAGGAGTGATTTCAGCCTTATGTGTAGCAACGGCTAGTAGGAGTCTTGGGGGCCTCCTACACTATAAATATTGATCTTTTGGAGCATTTTGAAGACAAGAAACAAGCCTACAAACTTCATCAATGCTTTGCCAATTCAAATTTCAAATAGCTTTGCAATCTCCATACATTGTTGTTGTATTGGAGCTTGTAATTGTTTTATTTTGATAGAGTCTTGTTGTCTTCGTGTGAGTACACCGTGAAGGTGTTTGTTGGTTTATTGTAAAGGTCCTCCAACACCAAAGCAAGTTGGAAAATTGTAAAGTCATCAACAAGTCTAGTTGGTGCAAGTGTGTGGCTATCCTTGGAGCCCTTAAGGCCAAGAAGACTCGTGAAGAGTGTTGGTAGCTCGGGAAGAGCTTTGTATACTCGGGAAGAGTATTGTGCTCGGGAAGAGCTTGTGTACTCGGGAAGAGTAGTGTGCTCGGGAAGAGCTTTGTAAACTCGGGAAGAGTTGGATTGTGGCTAACTTGGAGTCCTCAAGGCCAAGATCTATTTTTCTAGTGGAACCTCGGTTGGAGGTTATCTAACCGGGAAGAGGAGACGTAGGCGATTCATCGCCGAACTTCTATAACAAATATCCTTGTCATTTACCGCATTATTTCTTTACGCATTTATTTACTTATTCTTTTTTATTTATCGATTGACTAAAGGCTTCCGCAAAGCGCAAAACTCTTTTATTTTTCAAACTCATTTTAAAAAGCTAAAGTAGCCAAGGAATCTCATTCACCCCCCCTCTTCGATTCCAACATATTTGAGTACATACATCCTGAAAATATTTTATCTACTCCAACATTTAGCAACTTCAAATGTTATTTTTCAGTTTATAGTAAGATGGACATCATTTTTTTTTAAAATAAATATAGTCAATCCTTTGATTATTTTTTTCCATCAATTACAATAGCATTGTCGTTTTTTAAAAATAAATTAAGTCAATTATTTGAAATGTTATTTTCGATCAAATAGGAAAAATAGACAAACATGCTGACACCGCGTCTTGTGCAGTGTCAACAAAAACTAGTAACTTAAATATAATACTCAGCATATTTGAATGGGAGATTCTTCTTCTCCTCCAATTTGATCATATAAGGAATTTTACTCGTAAAAAAATTAATTTTGTATTTGTATTAACTTTTGAATCACATCGACAATAAAATTAGATCAATTCAAAACAAAAACTTGACTCGAGCTCAACTTGTATCAAAATACAAAAATGGCAACCCAATGCCAATGATATACAAGGATTGAAATCTTACATAACCCATGGATCTGTAAAACTATCATATACTTCCATAAAGTTAACCATAATATTGAATTTCTAAGCATTAGTACATTGGTTTGCGTTAAAAAAAAAACACAAGTATTTAGCTGAGGAATCTGATGGAAGACAAGAAAAATGCTCTGTAGATAGAATATCATATCAAAATTTTCAAATATGTATCAAAAAGAATAAAATAATCCCTTTCTTGATCTTGGCATGAATTAAACTAGGATAGGATCACAGGAGAGATATATTTGGTTTTTTTTGTCACAACATTTTGTATCTAACAGATCGAACTCGACTGTGGTTCCAAAAAGCCTCGTAGGTCATGCTTGCTAGTTGACATGCAACTCAATCCTTCTCCAAGAAGGAAGTTTCGTGTACCAGCGATCAATCAGCAGGTTTTAGCTATCATGATTTTATTGGCTATTCGTTTCCATCAGCAGCTATAAGCTAGTAAACACACGCAATTGCTTTCAATTTCTCTTAACTGCGTGTTAAAAATGATAATTTGTTAGGACGATTATGTAACGAGTACATAAATTCAAAAAATAATTGGGATATGATAGATCAACATCGTAATAAAGAAGTGGAAGAAAATGGTAGTCTGTGATATGAGTGATGATGTAGAATCTGTTGTTTAAAGTTTTTCTCAAAGTGTATCTCAGGAATCAAAATAACAATGACTTTCAAAATAAGTTTTATGCTGAGGCGAGATTTGTAATCTCCGTCCGTAAGACAATATTGCATCGCTATGGTGCTAACGATTTGCTATGACAATTTGTCTCCCAAGATACAACGACAATGATTTGTTATAGGAGCACTCTAAATCACAAGTCCTCAAACCACGAAGGTTCAAAACACTCAATTTGATGAACAACAAATGCTCTCAAATTTCACTAAAAATATGATGTTGATTTCGAAAATCTCTCTTTAAAAACAAGTGGGGATATGTTATATATAGTGAACCAAAAATCAAGTCCAAAGGACACCATTTGGAGGCAATATTGGGCCAAAAATCGCACCCAAACATGAATGGACAAACAATTCACAAATCTTAAACAGGGCTCGGCTTGAACTTTTGAAATTGTCGCATTTTTTTATTAATGACACTTTTGTCATTTTACCTAAAATTGACTTAAATGATTGCAAGTTTTTTTCCTAAATTAGAATGAATAAATTTTTATCTTTGGGTATTGGCTTGAACTTTCCCCTTATTTATATATTTACTATTACTATATTTAACTTGTTGAATCAGACATTTGGGCTTGCGGGTGATTTCCATACTCAGCTAATGATGGCCTGATAAGATTGGGCCTAAAATGTTAACCCATTAAAGAAATATAAATTTCCATCTCGTCCTAGGGTTGACTACAGCCTCTCGCGCCTAAATCTCTCTCTATCGTCTCCGTATAAGCAAAAATGAGGTATTCTCTTGTTGCTTGGCTGATGTTTTTAGATTTATTCTTATTTTGTTTGGAAATTAGACGATAAAATGGTTGTTATCCGTATGTGTATGGACGATCGGTTGAATTTGTAAACTGAGGATTTTGATTTTGATTTTGATTTTTTTCGGAAAATCGATTGAGGCTGGGTTAGGGTTTCTTTGTTGTATTGTATTTTCTTCTGATTTGGTGTTAATATAAAACGTGCAGCCATATCGATTTGAGCGTTATAAAGCGCCGCGTCGAAGAAGCCCGCGATGTTTCAAAGTCTCCTGCCATTGCAAAGTTTCTAACAATCCCGAATATTTCGTTGTCAGACTTGCGTAGAGTATGAAATTTGTTCCTTTCTTTCTAGTCCATGTTATTGCATGATTTGGATCGTATAGGTTTTTCCCGTTAGGAAAGGAAACGCAAAATTGGAGAAACAAGACTTCTGTGCAAATTTCTTAAGATCGTATTATACTTTTGAACCTTATTTACTAACATTTGACTCGTGAATCGGAGATAACATATTGGGTGGTTAGTCCTTGCTAACATGCTTTATTATTGAACACCATGCTAAAAAAAATGAATATCATAAAACTAAACTTTGGTTAAACGTCTTCACAGATGTGTGATTTATGTACGGACCGTCGGGACCATATCAGATATACAGACACAGGCGAAATAGTTCTTTGTGCTGGTGGAGCAAACACATATGTGAACGCGGACAAACTAGTTCATCTGAGAGATCTGGTGGAATTAGCTTTGAAGTTTTACAATGACACCAAAGTGGGACAAGTTATTTAATGTATTTACAGTTCTGCTTTTTTTTTTTTTTTATATTTTGATCTGCATTTTTCTTACTGGTTACAGTTGAAGAGTTTCAAGCTTGTGAAGGTTTGCAAGATCAACGTAGTGGGTGCTGGATATTTCGGGTTGACTTTCAGGGCACAGGAAGATGGAAGTGAGGAGTGCCCTCTTTTTCGGGGTGTAGTTCAGTTAATTGGTGAGAAAACGGTGTTGTTTTGTGAGATCAAGGTACCATCTTCTTCACTTTGTTGATCTCGTTAATTTTATTATATCTTCTCTGGAGTTGAATGAGGACTGAGTTTATGAATTTTAGAGTAGATTCAACTGTGCGGCTGCCAGATTTTTCGGGTTGACTATCAGTCTTTCTTTAATCTTGGCAGAAGAAGTTTGTAAGTTGTTTTTTTGTTGTTTTCTTAGGAAGATGATGAGATTACACTTCTGCCCTATGATGATGATTATGTCGGTTCAGAACGAGCATGTGAAAGTGAAGATTGCTCCCCTTGCGTACGGTATAATATATTCTAATTTCTTCATACTAATAAAGTATTTTTTTTATGGATATTTATTTGTTATTTGCTGATGCAGTAAATCTGATTCTGGAGATGGCTCGATGACCGGTTCTGATGTTTCGTTGGGCCTTTGGGCAAAATAATCTGTGGAGTTTGGAGGAGTTTTATGTGTTAATGTTTACTACTTTAGGTTTCTAATAATGTATTTTGAAGTTGCACACGGAATCTGATCCCCACCGGAATGATCTAATATATATGGTGATAGATCCACTTGAATTGTCTTATATATGTGTTCAATGGTGATTGTCTGATTGATTGATAATCATGGACTAAGCACAATTGTGGAATTAATATGAAACACTTAAGAAAGGGGTTATCGACATCTCACTAATAAGATGTCACTAACTACCTATAGTCAGCTTTAAAAATCGGGTTTGTTTTTCTTATCGGTTATTTAATGTAAAGTTTTTTTCACCTTAAATCTTCAAATGACGGTGGTAGATTTTCCTATATTATAGTGAATGTTTACTACTTTAGGTTTCTAATAAAAAAGGGGTTATGGACATCTCACTAATAATCTATAGTCAGTTTTAAAATTTGGGTTTGCCTTTCTTATCGGTTATTTATTGTAAAGTTTTTTTCACCTTAAATATTGAAATGATGGTGGTAATTTCGTATATTATAGTGAATGTTTACTGCTTTAGGTTTCTAATAAAAAGGGGTTATCGACATCTCCGTATTAACTTAAAGTCAGCTTTAAAAATTGGGTTTGTCTTTCTTATCGGTCATTTAATATAAAGTTTGTTTCACCTTATATCTTCAAATGATGGTGGTAGATTTCCTATATTATAGTGAATGTTTACTACTTTAGGTTTCTAATAATAAAGGGTTATCGACATCTCACTAATAACCTACAATCAACTTTAAAAATTGGATTTGCCTCTTTTATTGGCTATTTAATGTAAAGTTTTTTTCACCTTAAATTTTCAAATGATGGTGGTAGATTTCCTATATTATAGTGATTGTTTACTACTTTAGGTTTCTAATAATAAAGTGGTTATCGACATCTCACTAATAACCTATAATCAACTTTAAAAATTGGATTTGCCTTTTTTATTGGCTATTTAATGTAAAGTTTTTTTCACCTTAAATTTTCAAATGATGGTGGTAGATTTCCTATATTATATACCTACTATATCAGTAATCATTTTAATTATAAAACATATTTATATCAATCTAGATTATGTGTATTGTATTGTATTGTATATTATATATTATGGATAACTACATTTACACCTCCTCGACTTTAGCCTAATTATAGAAACATTCCCTTGAATTTGGAAATTTACAGAGACCTCATCTCTGGTATAATGCCGAACTTGCAAAATGACATTTTTGCCTTTTTGAGTATGTAATATAAAATTTCAAAACATTATAGATACACCCCCTATAATATATATAATATAAAATTATCAAAATATTATATAAACACCCCTTATAGTATACTAGACATGACATACAACCCCTATGATTTCATATTATTTTTATTTATTACATAAAATTATTTATTAAATATTTTTAAACTATAAACTAGTTTTTATATTAATGATAATATTTTAAAACAACTTATATAGATATAAAAACTTAATTAATTGTATTATTCTCATTGTATCATATCTTTTTTTGGTAATTATGATCATAAAAAGATAATGTAATACCAAACACATCATCTTTAATATATTAAAAATAAATTTATCCAAATATTATAACATCTTGTTCTTAAAATAAGACTTCACAGCATATGAACTATTTAAATAGTTTAACAAATATCTTTTGGACAATTATATGTTTAGATGTTGAATTTAAATGATATTACTTATGTTTTAGGTCGTGATATTTAATGATAATCGATGAGGTTTGTTCGATTAGTGTAAAAATCAGTCAGTTAGGTTGGTTGAAAAACAAATTCGGTCTGTTCACACTGGATGCTTACCCCTAGTTAAACTTGTATTTGGGTAGTTTGTTTTCAAAGTTTAGATTTTTATCTCGTTTCTCAAATTATTATTCATATATTATTTATATTTTAAATCATTTATTGAAATACGATGATTATATATTATCAAGTTTTTATTGTATATTTTGGTGAACCAATATTTATTCGAAAAATAGAAATCAAACATATTGTTTTTTTAATTTGACTTCAAATTCGATTTAATTCAAAATATTCCAAAAAATGTTGTTATTTCTCACAAAACGTTTTTAAATGTTGTATATATAAAATTTTGAATTTTTTATGGTATATTTTGATATTTTACCAGATTGAATAAAATGATGCAAAATTGAAATTATTATGAAAATAAAAATGTTTGAGTAAGTAGTATTTGAAACAAACATAGGAAATATAAAATAATGGTTTCATGACGATCACACCCCTAAAAATATCATAATTAGAAAGACACACCATCTAAAAATTTTGGTATGTATCCTCGGGCGAGACTTTCAATGTCATTGGATTCTCCACAAATAACTATAATCAGATTTGGTTGTCCACATTTCTCATTGCTTGCGAGAGGCTAATAAATTGGCAGATTTATTGTCTAATGAAGGTCATCGTCATTCACATGTTCCACTTAGAATTTGCAATGATGAACAATCAATTCCAAGGTTGGCGCTCGTGAGCTCAGACTTGATAAAATTGGCTTCCCCTCAATAGGACATATCCAGGTTTAGATCATTTAAATTCCCATGTATTTCTCAAGGTAAGGCCGAGTCCCCATTGTGTAAACTTTGATTTTTTTTTTTTAATATAGAAAATTAAAAAAAATGATTTTATTCAAGTATTCGCTAATGGATATAGCTTGAGATCACCTTTAATTTGTAATTGATTAACATAATACAGTTTAAAAAAAGAAAAGAAAATTAGTATCTTCGATCCCAACTCAAGTCTAACAAGTATAGTATGAGCAACTCTCGAAGCATAAAACAACAATTGAGCTCTAGCAAGCAAAACATTTCGACTCTATTATAGCCGTTAGAACATCACGTATTCAACTCAATAAGAAAACTTGTACCATTTGCTAAAGTTCCAAAAGTTCATCTCATTTCACATGACTCCTCCTCCTTCTCAGGCTTCCTGCGAGCCTCTTCAAAGCACACCAATATTCAAGACTCGAGCTTTGCAACAGAAAAACAAAAATAAGCTCTTGTTTTTTTTAAAAGATGAAGATTGCACAACGATTTCATATCTCTGTACATTTTTGCACTTCTGTTTACAACCCAAGAAATGAACAAACAAAGTCTCGATCACGAAGTGAGAAATGTTGCTGAAGATTTGAGGGAAATAAAAAAGAAGTAAAAAACAACTGAAAGTGCGCAAAAAAGTGGTATAGCAATTGAGAAAACCGACGAAGTTAAATTGGTATAATTAGGAGGAAACATGTCGTGGGAAGCAGCAATCATTAATTTTTTTTTAAAAAGAAATTTATTTGAGTTTTTGCTTGTAAAATATGAAATTTTAATTTCCGTCTCACACTGAATTAAAATTAATAATGCCTATAAACTTAAATACACTATTATTATATGTTTTGGCACAAAATTACATACACGTGCCTTTCAAAAAAAATTACATACATATACAGAGAGAACTATTGAACATGATTTTTTTATTTAATTAAAACTATCAATTATATATCCATGTTTCACCAAATCATTATCTTGTATAAAAATGCATAATGTATAATTTTTTTCATAATAAAGTAAAAAACATTCATAGAATCGTGTTATCAATTAATATGGCCTTGATCAACATTTTTTAAATTTAAATTACTTATTCAACATAAATGTTGTGACACATGTCGATCGATATTAGCTTTGGGAAAATGAGATGCTAGTATATTGACACAGATTCCAAGTTTTGTATTTCATCAACTATTGATGTCGTTGTATTCAATTTTAAAAGAAACATGAAACAATAATCTTGCTCGTTCTTTTTTTCCCAATGTTCAAGCAATTTACGTAAGTAACCTTTTATGATAAGCCTTCATCGGATTTCAAATTTGCGAACAAATGATTATTTAGTGGTGTACTTCAAATTCGTTAGTCCATGGAGGTTTTTTTAAGTAATATACTTCACATTCTTGAAATTCACAAGCTCGGAAATGCTAATTTAGAGCAGAGACCCACGAATTTGGACTGAAAATTTGCTGGAACCTACTGTTAGCATAAGATGTCCTACAAGTCAACGGGTCAATAGTTGTTGTATTGGGCTCTAAGATCCCTAGCCCAATTAGTTACTCAGACTCAACTGTAAATATATAACTTCTTCTCTAGAACCATTCATTCCAATCCACATACTCTCATAGAAAAGCCGACATCAAACTAGCACTAGTGTTGGGCTTGTAGATCTGGTCAGGTTGATTGGACTCGAGGATCACATCTTTCCTATTTCGTCGGTGAACAGTAATCTATTTTCGTGCATTTATATTTGATATTTGCATGTTTAATATATGAATCAGGCGCGATCGATCCGTCCCCGGGTCAGGATATGTTTACTGTTTTATTTCTGCTGCGTTAGGATCTTACGCCGGGGGACGGAACCAACAGTGGTAGGGTCGGAAACCCAACAGTGGTATCAGAGCCAGGTTTTTCTTTGATTCATATATTTGATAATTAATTTTGTTAGATCATTTCTTATCAAGACTAATCGTGTTTAAAATTTCATAAATTTTAAAGTCCGGAAAAATATAAAAAATTGGAATAAAAAGGAGTTTTAATCCAACCCAATTTTTTTCGGCATCGGAAAGTGTTTGTGGCTGCATAATGTTCTTCGCACGGCCGCGGACAGGAGGCGCTCTGACCGACGTTGCAAATGGCGGGAAATGTTCTCCGCTGCGTGGCTGGCTTGCGCGAGCCCTGCGCGACCTGCTGTACTCGCGAGTCCATGGGCGTGCGCACAAGAAATCGGGACCAAGGCGCAGAGCAAGAATCGCGGAAAGGTTATACGACCAAGCTTTCTGCAAAAGTTGCAGATGAAACTCGTGCAGCGACCAAGCTTTCTGCAAATGTTGCTGATGAAACTCGCGCAAACCTTTTGCGAAAGGGCTTCTGGATCTGCGCATGGTTCCAACCAATCGCCGACATGCGGCGGCAAATGTTGCTGAAGCATGGGCGGCGACAGGTGGCTGGCGACGGATATGTGTTGAGGAGGATGATAGGTTTGAAAAACCCTAATTTTTCAATTTTCTGAGGAAGATGAACATTAACTTTTCGAATTTTAAAAAGAAAAAAGATAACCTAAAATTTGGGCCTGAAATTTCAAAATATTTGGGTTGAAATTGCATTTTTTATTTTGGATCGAAATTGTTTGGAGTCCATAAATTATTTTAGGTCATTTTATATGTTTATCCTGATATTAATTTTTGAAATAATAAATCATAATATTTAATTAATTAAAAATATGATTTTTAATTATTAAGTGTAAAGTTGAGATTTTACAAGTAATTGAAAATTTAATTAATTGGGAATTGAATGAAAGTGTTCCATTTAATTGTTTAATTTTATTTTTCGATTAGTATTATGATTAAAATGTAAAATATGGATTTTACATATCAATTGATTATTTAATTAATTAAAAATTAAATATAATTGTTTCATTTAATTTGTTAATTTTGTTTTCGATTAATGTGATAATTAAAGGTAAAATAGTGATTTTACCTATTAATTGATAATTAATTAATTAGAAATAAAATAAAATTTTATTTTATTCTCAATTACTAATACGATTAATGGAAAAGATAGAATAAACTAATTATTTTGATATAATTACATATGATGTGATTGCATGTTTGATGATTACGGGCCTTGACCAATGTGTTTTAGGTGAATGTTTAGGTTTTATTATTTCATTATAATTGTGATTTTTGGTTATCGGGCATGCGATCATGCTCTCTCTATTTTCTGATGTATCACACCCCAGAATGTATCCACATTCTCTTGTTTGCACAATTTAAATGTAAAGTCATTAGAATTAGTGGGAGATAAAGATGCAAGATGGAGCACACCAATAATCAAGACTTGTATTATAGAAACAAACTGTAATAGGATTGCATTGCATACCTGCATCACCTTAGACAGACATGTGATCCACGTTTTGGCTCACGTGGATCAATTAGGAAAATGTTGTAATCATCCATGTTTATTTTTATTATGCATATGATGTATGATAAATGTTTGTTTGTATGTTTTATTAGTACATATGATGATGCATGAATAAAACATAGTTGCATGAATACGGCAAATAACCAAACAAGCATTTGATGAGATTTTAAAATAGTTAAATCCTTTTTTGAATATGATTCAAAACTTTTAATATCAAACTGATAATGGGAGCTCAAAAATGTTTGTTGCTTCCTATCTTCCATCAACAGTTAAAGCCATGAGATGCTACTTGTATCATATTGTCTTACTCATTCTTATCTCACTGTGATGGTGTTGTATAATTTGTATGTAAGGGATAAGTGAGATGTGGAAATCCCCATTGAAAGAACATTGTGTATAATAGATGCTTATAAAGAGATAGCCACTAGTAAGATTTAAATTAGTATGGCCTAAGAATGGGCTTGACTAATGGCTGAACAATGGGCTCAATGAAAGTGGATTTGGACTATGTATATACAAGTCAAGATTGGCACTTGGGCACTTGGGCACTTGGGGCACTTGGGCTTGATCTTCCAATTAATTATATTTTTGGATTTTATTTTTTTAATTTGTTAAAACCGAAATATATTGGAAAGGCACTTTTATTCGAATAGTTGTGACTATTGCTAATAATCATTTTGAATGGATGTATTGATTCATCCCAAATGGTTGTGGTGATTCACTTTAAATTGTTGTGATGATTCATCCTGAATTGTTGTGATGATTCACTTCAAATTGTTATAATGGTTCATTTCGAATAGTTGCGACTCTTTGAAAAAGACATCTTCATTCTATAAATAGTAGAAAAGATGAAGAACTTATCGCTTTAGAAATTTCATGTATTTTCTCATATAAGAGTTATCTTGCCTTGTTGTATCCCGCGAAACATATTTCTATAGTACGAAAATATTATTTATCGAATAGTGATTCTTACGCCTCAAGGCTTTGTTTTTTCTGTCTTCATTTAATTTTTCCAACAATCGATAAACTATATTCTAATGGAGGCAGAATTGAATCCAAGTGTGAACTTCAAGTTTCGAGAGAACGAATCCATGAAACTCGACCGTTTTGATGGAACAAGCTATCCAAGGTGGCAAGATCGGATGGCATGGCTTCTAACATCACTGAATCTGTTCTATCTTTTGGATTCGAACTTGCAGCCAATTCTAGAATTAGGACCAGACGATGCTGATGAACAAAAGGCAAAAATACATCTTGACAAAACAAAGCGTGATACTGATGAGATGTTGTGCAGAGGTCACATTCTGAATTCCTTGACAAGTAGATTGCACGACGTCTATCAGAGCTACAAGACGCCCAAAGAAGTATGGATTGCACGACGTCTATCGGAGCTACAAGACGCCCAAAGAAGTATGGATTGCACTTGAATCTAAATACAAAGATCAGAAGAAAGATACGAACATATTCCTTCCATTAAATTCTTCGAACTTAATTTTTCTGCAAACATGCCAATAATGGATCAAGTTCGAGAATTGGAGGTTCTTGTTTCCCAAATGAATGAATTACAAATTAATATTCCTGATGCAATTCAAGTAGGAGCAATACTGTCTAAGCTTCCTCCTAGTCGAAGGAAAATTCTGCATTCAACAGAAAATTATAGCATTGAACAGTTCATCACCCATATGCAAATAGAATGCAAAAATCGTACAAGAGATGGACCGATCTTGGGTTCAAAGGTGAACCATGTTTCTGATGGTGCGGGAATTGGAACCTCTAATGGTGCTTCAAAAGGTCTTAAAGTGATGGCCCGCCACAACAGGTCGCCCGCCGTGTTCAATTGCTCGAAAACAAGGCTTCACTCAATTCAAAAATTAGTTATCAATTCGAAATTCTATTTAGCGGAAATGTTCCAATTTTAAAATGAACTAATATGTGTGACTTAGTAAACTTTTACTTTTGACTTCAGAATCTCCCCTTAATAATTGCACGCTGTGATCAAACTAAAACTCAAATCCAAACCAACAATTAAAAATCAACTTAAACTCGACCATTAAATTCAGATCCGCAAATGAGAATAAAAATTCAAATCCTCAAAACATAAATATTGAAAGCAAAGTCATGTATTCAAACCCCTATCAATGCGATGGTTAAAAGCTGCGCCGTGTTGTGTATGAGAATATTAGTCTTTTAGTTCATTCAATTTGAACTGTATACGCGAGGTTGAGGTTACCCCTATCGACTAGTGTTAGAAGAGCTTTGGTTAAAAAAATTAGTCTCACAGTTAAAAGATATTGGTTGATAATATTATTATTGATTGTGTAACTTGCGCGAAATTATTTTTCATGGTTTCCATATTCCCACATGTTAAAATTTCAATGTTTTATTTCCATTTAACTGTGAGATATTTGAATTCATTTTGCATGATAAATGATTATCACCTATTAGAAATCAAGGATCTATCTTTCCATTCTCATTTCTAGTGTCAAACACTTGTGTTGAAATGCATAGAGATGTCAAACGGAGCGGACGGCACGAGGCACGGCACGGGCACGGCACGACACGGAGCGGCACGGCACGGCACGGCACGTTTTGCTACAGTGCCGTGCCGTGCCGGGCCAAGCCATGCCAGCCTGTGGGCTGGCACGGCACGGCACGACACTGTTTCATTTTTTTTTTTAAACAGGCGATCGATCGCCACATAAATGGCGATCAATCGCCTATAGGCAGTAAGCAAAATACAGGGGTGGCGATCGATCGCCACAAAAAAGGCGATCGATCGCCTAGAGGCAGTAAGCAAACTGCAGGGGTGGCGATCGATCGCCACAAAAATGGCGATCGATCGCCAATGTCCAACGGTCAAAAATATAGCCGTTCAACGGCTTTTTTAAAAAAAAAATTATTTTTTTGGTTGTTATATATATGTGTGTGTTGAGGAAAGATTTTATCCTCTTAATCTGTAAGCTCTATATACTTGAGACGCTATACTCTCAATTTGTTCACAAGAAGAAAGAAATTCGTCTTACGTTTGCCAAGACAAGCACAAGCAACAAAGCCAACACTCCTCCTAGCAAATATTTGGTAACTTTTATATTTGTTGCATTAGATAATTCATAATTGTAGTCTATATACATAATGGCCAATTCATCTTATAATGTGAATTCTGATGATGAAATCGATCAATTCCAAGAAAATGAAGAAAGTACACCAAATATTCAATCATCAAGTAGAAGAACTTCAAAAAAAAGAACTAGCAATGTATGGCAACTATTAGATGTAGAAATTGTTGAGGGAAAGGGATCAAGGGCAGTTTGTAAAAAATGTAAAAAAGATTATGCATATGCTTCTTCTGGTGGTACAGGTCATTTACTAAGACACATGGCTAGACATGAAAAAGAACCAACTGATGGTAACCAAACTATTCTTTCACAATTCGGTACTGGTAGTAGTAGTTCAAGTTTAGGTATTTTCACTTATAATGTTGAAAGAGATAGGAGAGAACTAGCTAAATACATCGTATGGGCGGAGAAACCTTTTTCAATGGGGGCGGACGCCAAATTCACTAATTATATTCATTTAGGTTTGCAACCTCAACATAAACGATTTTCAAGGAATACTATTAAATCGGATGCATTCACAATTTTTAATGAATATAAAGCAAATTTAATTACGTATTTAGGTAATCTTTCATCGAAAGTAGGACTAACAAGTGATATTTGGACAACTTATCTTGGCAATGCATCATATCTCTGTGTTACAGGACATTTGATTGACGATAACTGGGTGTTACATAAAAAAAATTTAGGTTTCACAAAAATTGATTGGCCTCATACGGGTGGAGTTATTTCCAATGCCATTATGCAAGTTACTAATGAATATAATATTAGTAATAAAATCTTCTCTATTTCATTTGATAATGCAACTAATAATACTGCTGTAATTACTATATTAAAAACTTATTTGAAACCAATTTTAAATGGTGATCTTTTTCATATTCGTTGTGCATGTCATATTTTAAATTTGTGTGTGCAAGATGGATTGAAACCACTTGAGCTTCATTTAGAAAAAATAAAGACTACTCTTAAATTTCTTAATGGTTCAGTTGCTAGAAAACAAGACTTCAAAAGTTTATGTATTTCTCATGGCATGAATTATAAAGATTTTCCTTATGATGTTCCTAATAGGTGGAATTCTACATATTTAATGTTGCAAGCATGTTTACCTTATAGAAATGTGATGACTTTATTTTTTAATGAAAGGATGGCCGAACATTTTCATATTGAAGAAACTGATTGAGAAATTGCTTCTAATATTTGTAATTTTTTAGAACCGCTTTACGATGCTACCAATTTATTTTCGGGCTGTTATTATCCAACTTCTTCAATATTTTTGAATAAAATTTATGAAATTAGTGAATGTTTTGCATTACATAGATCTGATCCGTTTTTTACAGGTATTGTCGAACCAATGGAGTATAAATTTAAAAAATACTGGAAAACTATTCCTATGTTGAATTGCTTGGCATCAATTCTGGATCCTAGATTAAAATTATATAGTGTAGAAATTATAATAGAATCTTATTACACCAACATGGCTTATTAGAAAATTAATATTAATCAAGAGAAAGAGCGCATTAATAAATGTTTGTTTGCTTTGTTTTCTTTATATGATTCGTTACAAAATTCTAGAGCAACTCCAGTAAGAGAAAGTGGTAGTAGTGGTGGTAGTAGTGGTAAGGGTTCTGTGTTGACAATGTTAATAAGAAGACAAGACACTACTTTCGCTTCTTCTAGTTCTAATACATCTTCATTTACTGAGCTTCAGTTATATCTAAACCAAGTCATAAATTTCAGTGAACAAGAAGTTTCTTGGCATGGTGGAAAGACAATGCTAGACTTTGGCCAGTACTTTCCATAATGGCACGTGATCTACTAACTCCTCCGATATCCACAGTTTCATCGGAGTCTTGTTTTAGTGCAGGTGGAAGAGTCATTGATGAAAAAAGAAGTAGAATGAAACCAAACACTGTGGAGATGTGTATTCTTTTAAAGGATTGGTTGGATGCTGATAGCCGCTTACAAGGTTTGGGAGGACATGATGTTTCTTCGGATGAAAATGAAGAAAATTAGCATATTTTTTAAACTCTTTTGTAATTTATTATTTTCTTTTGTTCAATGTAATTTGTAGTTTTTCAATTCGTAGTCAATAAATTTTGATTTTATAAGTATATTGTGCCAATCTATATTTAAATATATTATTATTATATTTAAATAAATAAAATTAAACAAATAAAAAATAAAAAAAACGAAAAAAAAAAATTGGTTTTGGGTCGTGCCAGCACGGCCCATAAGCCACGGGCCGTGCCGGGCCACCCAAATAAGGAGACGGGCCGTGCCAGGCACGTCCCGTCTCCTTAAAGGGCCGTGCCAGCCCGGCACGGAACAGTGCCGGGCGGCACGGATTTACGGGCCGTGCCGGCCCGGCACGGCCCGTTTGACATCTATAAAATGCATCAAAGAGAGTCAAATAATATCTCTGATACATCTTATTTTGACATAGATGATATTTTTGACAATATTTCAATAAGCATCCCAATGACACAAAGTTGAAAGTGTGCGAATCAGGTTGTTTACTATCACACGTTTTAAAATATATTAAAGAGCTCAGTGTGCTGAAGACAAGTGAAAAGAAATTCTCACACGAGGATCTCTGCAATCACTCGTCTTCAGCAAACCGAGATGTTTAATATATGTTAAAACGTGCGGTAGTAAACCGCCCGATTCGCACATTATGTCATTCAACTTGGTGTCATTGAGATATTTAATAAAAAGATTATCAAAAATATCATCTATATCAAAATAAGACACATCAGAGATAATATTTGACTCTCTTTGAAACATTTCAACAAAAGTGATTGACGCTAGAAATAAGCATGCAAAGATAGATCCTTGATTTCTTATTGATGATAACCATTTATCATAAAAAAATAAATTCAACCATCTCACAATAAGATGGATATAACAAGAGAATACCAAATAAAGAATATTCAGATGGTATCCTGCTATGAAAAAAATAACAAATACAAAATGTAAATATACAATGAAATAGAATTAATAAATCATAGCAAAATTAAAAACATCCAATTTCTACTGTTAATATATATATACACCAAGACTAAAAAAGTTTACTGCAAAATAGAGAACATATGCATTGATATGCTAACAAAGGCCGCCCTCACAAAGTTACATACGAAATTTTGAGGCAGAAGTTTTAACATGTGGGAAAACTGAAACTGTGCAAAATAATTTGATGCTTGTCATTTAGTTGCATTTTAACTAACATGTTTTTCTTACGTGAGGTTGGGGATTGAGGGTAGTACTGCTATAGTTTTTAGTCTTAAAGATTTTTGATGATAATATGAATGTTCATTGTGTAACATGCACCAATTTATTTTTGCAGTGTTTCATGTACTACAATATAAAACTTATACCGTTTTCTTTCCTTTGTTTTGATTTTTTTATTTTGAATTCTATCGTGAGGTTGATGATTGTCTTTTAGTTGTCCAAGAGTTTTGGTTAAAAGTATTTATTTCATATTGGTTAGAAGTTTTAGTTACAGGTAATTGGTTTTAGTATTGCCACACGTTATTCTACCTCAAAAGGCCTTAGTGCCTTTTTTGGATATCAATGCTTATGATTACTGTTTTGTTGTAAACTATTTTAGTCTTGTATATCCTTAATAATTATGAATTCTTGACGGCTGTTCTAATTATTTTTTTCTGTTTAACTACATATTTATAATTTTTTCCCCGCATGATACAATTTAAAACTGTTTTATGTTGTCATCTTCTGACTCTTAATTCTTATTGTGAGATCGTTGAATTCATTTTTCATGATAAATGGTTATCAACAATCTAAATTCAAGGACATATCGGTACATTTCATTTGTAGCATCGATCGCATGTATTGAAATGTTACATAGAGAATTGAATATGATCTCCGATTCGACATATTTTAATATCGATAAAATATTTGACAATATTTTCAAGATTTATCCGAGTCTAACCAGATTGAACGACATAGAGTGCGAAAGAGGCTGTGATATATATCTGGTTTTACTCTAAAACCAGATCTACATCACATCCTCATTCGCACTCTATGTCGTTCAACCTGGTTAGACTCCGATAAATTTTGAAAATATTGTCAAATATTTCATCGATGTCAAAATATGTTGATCAGAGATCATATTCGACTCTCTATGTAACATTTCAACAAATGTTATCGATGCTACAAATGAACATGCATCAATAGGTCCTTGAATTCTAACTGGTTATAACCATTTATTATGAAAAATGAAGTCGGTGATCTCACAATAAGAAGGAAGAGTCAGAAGATTACAAAATAAAACAGTTTTAAATTGTATCCTACAGGGAAAAAATACAAATTGTAAATATGCAGTAAACAAAAAATTTTAATTAGAGCAGAATTAAAGAATATCTAATTATAATTATTTTAATTATATACAAGACTAAAAATTAATTCTAAGGAATCATAAGCATCGATATCCTAAAAAAGGCAATTACCAATTTTGCTTGAAACTAAAAGTTCTAACGAAAACTATTGACTGAAATAAACGCTTTTAATAAAAACTTCTGGACAACTAAATGACAAACATCAACCTCACAATAGAGTTCAAAATAAAAAAAACGTTAAAACAAAAGAATACAGTATAAGTTTTATCTTGTGGGTACATGAATACAATGCAAAATAAATTGGTGAATGTTACACATTGAACATTCATATTATCATCAAAAATTTTAAGACTAAAAACTACACGAATACTATCCACAATCTCACGTAAAAAAAAACGTGTTAGTTAAAATGCAACTAAATGACAAGCATCTACCTCACGAAGAGTTCAAAATAAATAAAAAAACGTCAAAACAAATGAAAGAAACAGTATAAGTTTTATAATGTGGGTACATGACAAAATGCAAAATAAATTAGTGCATAACATTAATATTATCATCAAAAATCTTCGAGACTAAAAACTATACTAACCTCAACCTCACGTAAAAAAAAATATTAGTTAAAATTATGGGTATAAACGAACCGAATCGAGCCTAATTTTAGGAAAATTTTAGTATTCGAGTTCGAGCTCGAATCGAATAGACATATTCGAAGTTCGATTCGAAGCTCGAACTTTAATTTTCTTTGGCTCGAATACGGTTCGGAACCAAGCTCGAATTCGAGTTCGATTCGAAATTCGAGCTTTCCGAGTTATTGTTAAATATACGGTTCGGAAATGAAAGCTCGATTCAAAGCTCGATTCGAAGCTCAAATCCCTAACCCAATGAATATAAAACCATTGCATTCTCATCATCTAATTCATCCAAATCATTCAACATTAAAATTCTAAATCAAAACAAAAAAATAATAATCCATCAAAATCATTCAATAATTAAGTTTCTAATCAAAACAAAAAAACAATACATTTTTCGTCCAACAACATAATAAATAAGTTTATCATCTGGTAACCTAAACAAAACCCAAATCTTCTGAATTTTATTCCAGCACCTAAATCTTGTAATAAAAAAAAATAATGTGTTGAGGACAAAAACTTCGAAAGAAAATGGGCGTTGCCTACTGTCTCAAGCACATGCACTCATTGACACCATCATTAACCCACAAAAACTGAACTTCCTCATCTATATATCTTACTGAAGATTATGCAACAAATTAGCAGATTATGTTTTCTGGGACGAAGAGGCTGCAGCTTTAGTTAGCACCAACAAGGACAATATCTTACCGAGTATTATTCATTCAATAATAATGATATCAAAAAATTTATATATATAAAAAATCGCAAAATCAATTGAAAGAAATGCTTACAGAAATTTCTTACAAAATACGCTACAGAATATATTTCACGCGCAAGAAATGCTCACAGAATATGCGGGAATATGCGGTGTGAAGAAGCGGCATGAATCTATGTGAAGAGTATACCTTCACAGTTAAATGAGTAGTGGCGACGTGAAGATGAAGACGGTGTCGCGGCGTGAACGTGAGGCCATGGCGCGGCGTGAGGCTTTTCAGATCGAAAGACGCGGCGGCTTTTAAAAAAATTGTGCAAAGAAAATTAGGGTTGATGAGGAGCAAGGACAATGTGTAGTTATTGCAAAAACTGACCGAAGCTTTCAACTTCTCCATTTGAAATTTAAAACAATATTTATGTATTAATATTTAATATTATATAAATAAAATATTAAGATTCGCGAACTATCGAACAAATAAATTTGGGTTCGAGTTCGATTCGAAAAACTATTCGTGTTCGAATTCGGCTCGAGTTTGATAATTTCGAATTCTAATCGAATATTTTTCGAGCATGTTCGAAAAGTTCGCGAACAGGCTCGGTTCATTTACACTCCTAGTTAAAATGCAAAAACTCATTTAATGAAAAAAAGTAAATGTGTAATGAAAGGAAAAATACAGAAAGATGTGCTCAAAATGCAAAAAATATGGGTTAACATCAATCCTCAATCTAATATACACAGTTAAAATGATAATAATAAAAAAACAGTAAAACAAAAGGGATAAAAACATCAACATGTTTATGAAAATGCAAGAAAATAAAAACTGAAAAATTAAATTTACTTTACTCGTCCATTTTTGATGAAAAGTGTCCATCGACCAGAGGAAGAGAATGCTTAAGATGAAGAGAATGGGACATCTCAAAGGAATTAATTAATAATTTTATAATAAATTTTTTTCTTCATATTCATGTATCTACGCATTAGTACAGGTCCGTAGGCATATGAATATAAAAAAAATGAACTATTGAAAAATTATTAATTAATTCGTTTGAGTTGTCCCAAAAAATTAAAAAAATATATATATATATATATATATATATTTATATTAAACCTTAAAAAATTATATTTAAACCTTAAAAAATTATATTTTATCCCATATAAACTAAAGTTCATCGTTATATTGTGACACCTAAGTATTATTTTAGGTTTTTTAATAAAATAACCTGAAATTTTTATTTTTTTTAACAAAATAACACATTTTAAAAATATTTATCAAAGTAACCTGAAACACCAACTCAATTGACGTCTTATAATGGAGATTATAAAAATAATGGAAATTGGTGTGGCCAACTTTTTGGAAAGTTGGCCAAGCCAACTTGATTGGCGTATCTTGGACAAGCCAATCTAGTTGGTGTTTTCTATTGAAGACGTCAATTCAGTTGGCGTTTTAGGTCATTTTATTAATTTTAGGTTATTTTATTAGATATTTTTAAAATATAAGTTATTTTAATAAATAACCTTATTGTTGGTCTAAAATTTTTATTTTAAAATTGTTTTTCCGCTTTCCAAAAAAGAATTGTTGTGTCCGCCGTTTGGCCGACATTTTATTCATGCCTGTCAGATTTTTAGCTTTATCGCCTGTCAGATTTTTAGCTTTATTCAAAAGCTTAAAAAGCAGCCTCTATTTCCAAGATGGGTGTGAAAAAAATTAAATTTTATTAAATTTCTGGGCACATATATAACTTCAATGGCAGGTAGCATCAAGTCTCCCAATTTTCAATGGTCAACGAGGTTTGTTTGATGATATCTTTAAGGGCAGTGTCCTTAGGGGCATCATCACCATTCATTTGGAATCTTTTTTTTAAAAAGAAAAAAAAGATTCAAAATGGATGGTGGATGATGCCCCTGAGGGCAGTGCACTTAAGGGCAGCAACAATAAAACCGTCAATGAGGTGGACAAAATTTTATTCATGGGTGGAAATTGGTCAAAGAAAAGTTTTGTTGTGATTCGTCAATTACTAAGGGTGCGCTTGGTTCAAGGATAGGATAAATGATCGATAGATTAAAAAGTGGATAATGGGTTGATAAGTAAACTAATTGATAAGTTATTGTAATGGCCCAATTTTAATGAAAATTATTTGTCCAAATTTGTAATTTAAATAATTAGAATATTTAATAATAATAGTAATAATAATAAATAAATAATAAAAAATTAATTAATAGTAATCGTGTATATTGAACACGATTTCATTTCCCTAAATTTCAATTCATTTGCTTCAGACGTCCGCCTCTCTTCATCCCCTGCGTCGCTCACTTCAATTTCTTCACAGTTTCGTCCGTTACCTTCGCTTCTCGTCCGTTTCATCATCGTTCACTCTTCATCTCCCTCACCCCTTCACCTACTCATTGATTAGTTATTTAGTAGCCTTCTAACAGAAACCAAAAATCGAACCCCTGTCTGTTTCAAGTCGAAAAGGAAAAAATTCCAGATTTGTGGGTTTCGATTTTTTGCTTCGGAAATCACTTCTAAATCCGAGTAATAGCAAGCAATCAAGAGGAATTCGGAATTGGGCATCAATTGGTATGAAATTCGATTTTTATTTTAATTCGAAAATTTTCTGTTTTTGATTTTTAATTTATGTTTCGATTTTTAATTGTTGTGTTTAGGTTAGTTGGATTTAAATTGGAGTTTTAGGGGTTTAATTGTCAAGAAAAACACCATATTTTTCAGAATCAAAGTTTGAAGAATTTTTCTGAAAATTTAGTTCGAATTTTCTGGAATTCGAAAATTGTATTCTGGAATTGGAGTTCGAAAGTTATACTGTAAATTTGAAGAATTTAGTTCGAAAAGTTACTGAAATTATTTCTGAAATTTGAGAATTGGGATGGCATTTTGGTTCGAAAATTTTATTATGTATTTTGAAGATTTAGGCTGTAAAGAGGAGATGTTATTGTAAGGACCCTAATCCTTAAGTGCGGAATAAAGGCATAATAGCGCTAAATAAATGATCAGAGTAGAGTAAACAAGCTGAGTCTATGAGCTTAAGCATTTACATGCCAAAATAAAGGACTACAAAAAGGATTAATTACATTCCAATCAATGAATGTTCATCTATAGTTTTATACTACTCCTAGAGTAGATACTATACAAAAGAATCATGTCCTTTCATCTACCAAAGATGCTCGTGAAGCTCACTGTCTCAACCCGTTCAAGCCCATCTATCATGCCAAAAAGGTACCTACAAGGACAACCCCCAAACATGAGCAATAATAATCATTCATATTCAACACAATATGAAGATAAAGCGTAAATGCATAATCAATATGAAACACTTCCTGTTTCCCGTGCATTTCAAACGCTTCCCGTTTGGTTGTCCCTGTACCATAACTCATGAGTATAATCAACAGATTATTTTTAATGGCCAAAACATGTCATGACATCATATACCATCTCAACTGTACCACATATTGGTCACCATTCCCTAGTCTGTCCATCACAGTGTATTTTAATGCCCCTCGCTTATATTCATATGGGCGGCATAGGATAACCTCGCTACAATGGACATGCGGCGCTCCCACCCCTCGCTTCACAGAGAGCGGCAAATACCCTTTCCTCGCCCCATATGACAACCACGCTCAAATGTGACATGCGGCGCTCCCACCCCTCGCTTCACATTTAGCGGAACCAATACAAAAAGCGGCAAGCATTAAAATCATCAAAGGATGACCACGACTCATGGGATGTGCATCCAATAATCATAATATGCATCTATCATCAATATGCATAAATTACCATGTATATGCATCCACAATGCAATACCTCATATGGCATAAATCAACATGTATATGCATCCACTATGCAATACCACATATATACTCGCATCCACAATACATAAACAATGAGTATATAAAATACATGTTACCGTTGGGTGCCCGTACGTCCACTACGTACCTTTCCAAAATGTAGGATATGGTAGGACTTCAATGCCTTGGCTGTGTTGCCACCTGGGTTGGTTCTACATATTCACAAATACCAATATTAGAACCCAATAATAGTCCAATACCAAAAATCCCACAAAAATAACCAAAAACACAAAATTCTGGCCTTCGCGATCGATCGCCCCTCACGGCGATCGATCGCCAATACCCACTGTCCGAGAAATAAAAATTGCACCCTTCGGCGATCGATCGCCACCCCTGGCGCGATCGATCGCCAGACCCGCCGATCGATCGCCCAAGAGTGGCGATCGATCGCCAAAGGCTTGAAAAGCCTACTGCCTGGGCGCGATCGATCGCCTGGAATGGGCGATCGATCGCCATCCCCTGTAACCCGAAAATCCTCCATTTTTGCATCTCAAAACCATTCCAACCCATTCCAACTCTTAACCAACAAACCAACAACTCAAATAACAACATAAACTTCCAAAACATACTTCAAAACAAGTATAAATCCAACCTTTAACCAAACCCACAACAACCCACACAAACCCATTTCAAAATCATTAAAAACCAAACCAAACTCAAACAAAACCTTACAAAATTAAAGCATGAGGTACCCATACCTCTTGGGGATCTCAAATCACCCAATATGCTCCACAAATCAAGATTTTTGAAAGGTTCCTCTTCCACCCAAGGCTTGAGCTCGAAAATTTGGAGGGGAAGGGTTTGTGGATTTGATTTTTTTGGTAAAGGTAAAGTGATGGATGATAAAGGTGGGGTTGGGGTAAAAGGTGTTGGATTTTAATTAAAATGCATACCAAGATATCCCATGGTGTATAAAACACCCCAACATGATATTTTTCAAAGCATTTACTCATAATGCACCAAATATCAATTAACACATGATTCCTCATAAATTGCTAACCAAGGCAAATAAATCATGCTTCCCATAATATTTACCCAACATGCACCGCATGCACCCTAAAATGCAATCCCGGGTCACCCCTATCCACATAACCATGCATTTCCATAAGGTAAATAAATCCCAAAACATAATCAATTACCACATAATTAATCATGTAAGCACAATTAAAGCCAAATAGCAATTAACCATTTCGGGGATGTCACAGTTATGGTGATGTATATTGATTCGAAAAATATTCTGGAATTTTGTATGTTAATTCGATAATGATGATGGATTTCAAAGAGTTAGGATTTTGTAGGTTGTTTCGGAACCAAGTTATATGAATATGGTTTTGATAATGTTGAAATGGATAATAGGAAATCTTTGACATATCGGAGATTGTGGGAAGGTTTGTAGCTTGAACATTGTTAAGAAGCTTGGAGGTACGTAAAGGAAGTTGCAATTTTCCGCAAATTATTTTAAGTATTTCGTATTGTTTATTTTGAAATGATTTTCGGATAGTAAGCATGCAAGAATTATTTTGAAAGATGATTTTTGGTAAGAAATGTATTTTGTTGAAAAATAGAATTTTGAATAACATTTTATTGTGTGTGAAAAAACTATTTTGAAAGGCCATGTCTGTCTTGATTCGATGAATACGATCTGAAGTTTGTGAACTGTGGATACTTTCGTTTCGTTGTGGCTCGCATTGCGACGAGGATAAAAACGCGCATACTTTCGGCTCGTTGGCGACGAGAATAAAGAAACGCATTTCGTTTTGCCCGAAGACAGAGGGGGTATAATATCTGTCGATACCCTTCCAGCGGGTATAGTCTGGAATGATATCATTGTGTCACATCCGTATTTGAGTATGCATTTGTTTCATTACAACATGGCTATGTTTAATGATTAATTGTATAATGTTAAAACATTATATGATATTGTTATTCGTTTCTGTTACGTTTCGTTGGTTATCTGTGCAGTTATTTCCGTTATGATTCCGTTTTGTGAAATTTAGTTCCGTTGACTGCTCGGGTTAAACCATATATGTGTGAAAGTTATTTTGGATATGAAAGTATATTATTTTTCGTCGCATTATGAAAAATGATGTTTTTGACCTTTTATCAAATGTTTATTATGCTTACTATAAAATGCTGCAACTTACCTTTACCTGTAATATGACATATTACAGATGGAGTTGAAGACTTAGACGATGCGGAGGATATTTAGATTTATTGTGAAGTTTTGATTTTGTTGGCATGTTTAAGTTTTATTTTGAGGATATGAAACATTTATTTATGTTTTAGTTGGATTTTGATATTTGAAGTTTATTTTGGTTTAGTTTTTGTTTTTATGGATTTGATATTGTGGTTGTAGTGATCTAGTAGATCACAGGGCACTATTTTTAAGAGGAGACTCTGCCCAAATTTTTCTAAGATAAAAGTCACGGGTAATAAGTTATTAAGTCAACATCCGATAAGAATAAAAACGTTTCCGCTAAACATAAGTTCAAAGTGATAATTAAGTTTTCGATTCGAGTGAAGCCTTGTATTCAAGCAATTGAATACGGCGGGCGACCCGTCTGGGCGGGCCGTCACAGTTATACTGTGTTTGGTTAGTATGATTAATAAATATGATAAGTAATATTATGTTTGATGTAATTGATAATTAGGTGGTATAGATTAATTTTATTCGTAAAATGACAAAAATATCCTCGAATAGGTTTTGCACTTATTTCTTTTATTTTATTTCAATTAAATTTAAATTAATCAAAATAAATTTATTTATGTAATTTAATTAATAATAAAATATTATAATAATTATTATTAATCAAAATACCATCGAATAGGTTTTGCACCGAACTTTAACATGAACTAGGAACCAGAAATTGGTATTCACAGCTCGTGTTTGAAACATATACTTCCATTTTGATGTCAATGCATAAATCATGGACATGCACTTTCAAGTCAATACATACTTGCAATTTCAACTATTACATGCATTCCCAAAACACAATTGCAATTAGCCAAATAATTTTTCATCAAAATAAAACACCATTAGGCTTTAATATACTACAAAGATTGCTTCAATATATAATCATACTACAAAAGTTGCTTCAATGCATTTCCACATATATATTTTACTTTCCAAAATAAAACCAATCCTCCTTATGTACGCTTCTTTAAATCATATTTCCTATTCATTATTTCCATATTTTATTCTATTTTCTTCCTCCATAGAGCTGCCTACGTCATTCCCATATTTATAGGGTTTTTTAATAATCTAACCATAATTTTAATTATAATTATAAAAATAACAAAAATTTTTTTTTTTTATAAAAGTAACCCAAGTCGCCATCTCAGATGGCGACAATTACCAAATTCTTTTAATGTCGCCATCTGAGATGGCGACATAATAAATTTTTTTTTTTATTTATGTCGCCATCTGGAATGGCGACATCAATAAAAACTTTTGTTTTTTTTTATGATGTCGCCATCTAAGATGGCGACATTATAAAACTTTTTTTTTTTTATTGATGTCGCCTTTGGAATGGCGATATCCATAAAAACTTTTTTTTTTATGATGTCGCCATCTAAGATGGCGACATCAATAAAAACTTTTTTTTTATGATGTCGCCATCTTAGATGGCGACATCCAATAAAAATTTTTTTTTATTGATGTCTCCATCTTAGATGGCGACATCAATACCATTATAAAATATTTTTTACGTGTTGTCGGCAGAAAACGACGTAAAAAATATAAAAAATTATAACATTGTCGCCATCTCAGATGGCGACAATAAAAAAAATTCATTTTTTATTTTATGTCGTCATTTGAGATGGCGACATTAATCAATTTTTTCATCTATTTATTCGAACGAAATCAGCTCATTTCATATAACTCATTTCATATCTTCAGCTGATTTCATATAACTCATTTCATATCCTCCTGTTATTTGCTCCGATCAGCATATTTTAGGTACGTTGTTATATAAATAATCATATTAACAGCATTATATATCATGTATTAATTTATGAATTTTATCTTTATTTTTTAAGGTATGTCAATTAAAGTTTTGTTGTATTGGGGAGGCCAAATATTACAAGATTCAGAATCTGTTAGATATGATCGTGGTCCGTCAAAAGGCATGACAATATCTCGCAATATTAATTATTTACAGTTATTGAGCGATGTATATGATATTACTGACATCGATCGTCACCAGTTCATTCTGAAAATATCTTGTAAATATATATTCAGTGATTTTTCGGGGATGAAACAAACAATTTTTCCCGTTGACAGCGATTACAATCTAGCATGGCTATTGGATATTGAACAAAATCATACTTTTTTGGAGATGTATATACAAACAGAACCCTGTGCTTATGATTTTATTACAGAAATGCCAACAACTGGTAGTGGTCCATCTGTAGTAGTTACAGAAAGACCAACTACCTCTATGATTCAAGATGATGCTCCGATGTTGCTGACAATGTTGTTCCCGAGCCACTAGCAGACAGTTTTGTGGATTTTGGAGATGATATTCTGTCTGAACCGGAGGGGATTCCATCTGAGGATGAGTCTGCTGACGATGAGGTTGATATTGCAGAGGTGTCAGTTACTGTAGAAGACACAACCACAACAAATGAACCTGAGCTTTATCAAACAATTCCATTTTTCTCCACGACACATGCAGACGTATTTGGTGATTCGATCGACCTTCCAACTGGTAAGTGGAGGAGTTAGTACGATTATTCGAAAGGAGATATCCATCTGAATATGTTATTTAAAGATAAAGGTCATCTTCAGGCAGCTGTGAAGGATTACTCCGTACGGATTGTAAAACGTGAGTATCTTGTTGTCAAAAGTACTAAAACTTTATGGAAAGTGGTGTGCAAACATAGTACACCAGATATGCCTTGCAGATGGTTTCTACGCGCCTCATTGGGGAAAAAAATGGAATGTTCAAAATAACAAAATATGGGGGTTCTCACACTTGTCTTTTGAGTGATTTATCGATCGATCATGCAAATCTGGACAAAAATATGATTGCTAGTTTGCTAGTGGGAATCGTTCGACGTGATTCATCCTATGAGGCAAAGTATGTTATTCAAACTGTTAAAGATAAGTATGGTTTTGAGATTTCATATGTAAAAGGCTGGTATAGTTTGAGACGTGCTGTTGAAAATGTTTATGAAACATGGGAGAGCTCTGTAAGAAAATTGCCTTATTACATGGGAGCTTTGCAAAAATGGAACTCAGGCACAATCGTCGAATGGGACCACCTACCGAATGCTAGACCAACTGAGATGACTTTGAATTACGTGTTTTGGGCATTCCAACCATGTGCAGATGGATTCCGACACTGTCGAAAAGTTATAAGTGTAGATGGAACACATCTGTATACAAAATATCAACATAAGATGTTGATTGCCGTTGCCATGGATGCTAACAATCAAGTCTTACCTTTGGCCTTTGCAATCGTTGACGTGGAAAGTTTTTTGTCGTGGAAATGGTTTTTGGAGTTGATTGGCAAGCACATTGTTAAAGGATCTGATGGTGTGTGCTTGATATCTGATAGGCATCCGGGCCTTATTGCAGCCGCTGAATGTGTTGCCGACTTCAATTCCTCGCATGGAGTGCATCGATTTTGTTTGAGACATGTGTGCTCGAACTTTAATAGTCGGTTCAAAAATGTTCATTTGAAAGACTTATGCTGGAAAGCTGGTTCAGAAAATCAGCTCAGAAAGTTCGATTCTACAATGGAAGAAATAAAAAGTATTGAACCAAGAGCATTTGATTATTTGAATCGGATTGACAAGTCAAAATGGACTCTTGCACATGATGGTGGATGGCGGTGTGGTATTCTTACGACAAATATGTCCGAGTGCATTAACGGAGTTATGAAGGGTGCTCGCCGCCTTCCAATCACCGCTATTGTGCAATTAACTTTTGATCGCTGTGTGCTCTATTTTCTTGAACGACTTAAGAAAGCGGAACGAATGATCCAGAATAATCAAGATTGGCCGGATTATGTATTTGAAAAATATGCTCGTGCAGATCATAATTCCATTCACCATGATGTTCGGATGTTCGATCGAAGACAATTAACCGCTTCTGTAATCACTAGAGAGCAAGCAGGATGTGGCGGCAATACACACGTGGTCAACCTCAAAGCAAGGGAATGCTCTTGCGGAAAATGGAAACAGTTTGGCATACCATGTTCACATGCGATACAAGTGTGTCGACATTATGGTTTAAATGCGAAAAAATTAGTCATCCAGTATTATAATATGTCTGAGTACTGGAACACATATCAAGGGCAATTCAATCCACTGTGGGCAGAGCAGTATTGGGACACCCCGTGCTTCGAGTTATTCCACAACTCCACTCTGCGCACGTCCAAACGGGTAGGTCGTGATCGCACTACACGTATCCAAAATGAGATGGATTGGCCAGAAGCTCGAGCAAGACGACAAATGGCTTCAAGTTCTAGAAATCAATAAATTTTTTGGCGTGTAATTGATTGTATGTTTATTGTGTAAATAAATTTACGTTATTCTGAAATTATTGTACGTTACGAAATTTTTTATTTGTATGCTAACAAACATTTTTTTCAAACTTAATTTTATAACTACAAGAATCGGTAACAATTTACAACATAATTATGACTTCAACGAACACGACGAGTAGCAAGTTTTCCTCCAGTACCACAAGGAGGAGGATTTGTCTGTCTTCTAACTCTTCGTGGCTCAACGACTTCCTCGCCTCTTTGCCTTGCCGCAGGTGTGTTGGCAGGCTGCTGAAATGGAGTCAATTGAGGGAATGGAACTGGAGAGACATCGAAAGGTGAAGTCAAAGAAGCGTATGTTGCAAACCTAATATCTACATTTGTATCCACGCTGCTAGACTAGGCTTCAGTGGGCATAGGGGGATATGGCGTGAAGTGAGATATATCATCTGATGGTGCAGGCACAGGAATATAATAGTCTGTATACATATCTGGCTCTGTCCACGTAGATGGACCTGCAATATCTGTCTGCATATCCGACCCTGTCCATGTAGATGGACCTGCAAAGTATGTATGCGAGATGCCGAGCGCTCCAGTCTTTGTTCATGTTTCCCCTTCGACCAATATGATGCAATGCATCATCCCCCGATTGTGGATCTTCTGGTATGTCTTGTAGCATACCAAATTGTCGGAGTATTCTCTCAGATCGTTGCATCTTAACGATATCGAAGAAAATCAACGGGCCTTTATATGTTCCTAACTCCGTAATTTCTTCAGTATACTCATCGGGGTAAGGCTGCCAAATAAACTACAAAATAACATTGCTTTAGAAAATATCAAAGTAATGTTGTTTGTATAAACAAATTTAACAGCATGTTTATTTGAGTTACTGGCTGCTCATCGAGAATGTCCCTCATGATACGTATAGAATGACTCCCAGTTTCAGTAAATCGTAAATGACATGACCACCTGTATATATTCAGATAAATGATTAGATGCATTAACATATACAAACAGTTATAAAACAATACATATTCGTGTTACCTTGCACCATATGGAGCACCAGGTAACACATTATCTGGACCGATGATTAGTGGCCCATAATCAGATCTTTCAACACCCAATTGAGGAGTCAAACTTGGAATTCGTGACCATGCCCAAATCTCATTTATTGTAATGACATCAATAATACAAGTTAGATTTATTTAAAATAAACAAACATATTTAATTATTTAAAATAAACAAACATGTTTACCCTGTACGATTTGCAAGGCACCACCTATCATTTTTTTCCCTCTCTCTGATGACGTACACAACTCACGATACAAGTACGCCAACACAGCACTACCCCAACTATATGTATGGGCAGCGTCGATATCCTCCAACTTCTGTACATACAGTAACCTAACAAAATTACCTGATGTATCAGGGCACATAATCCCCCCTAACATCAACAACGCACAAGCCCGTGTAAACTTAACAATATCATCTGCTGTACTATTTTCATCCAATGGATTGAGCAGCAAATGATTATACAAAGCAACTAATTTCAAACGTGCGCCCTTAAGGTCTGTGATGGCTGGTAAGAAACCTAAATATGTATGGCAATATTCTTGCCAATCGGGTAGACTCCTATCAATATCAATCCCCGACACTACGATGCCATCTACTAGCAATGACCATATTACTGCAATGTCTTGCAGTGTGATAGACGCCTCTCCCGATCTGAGATGAAATGTGTGTGTTTCACGGCCCCATCTCTCAACTAAAGCCGTGATCAGATGCATGTCAAGCTCAATCTTACCACACCTATATATACCATAAAATCCTATCACGTGCAACAAATTAACAACACGTGTATCTAGTGGACACAAATCCCAAAAATAACTATGTGGGTTTCTCCCACGCAGTATGCTATCCATATCACCTGCCCACACATCCTCGGATCGATGTGAAGACTGCAATGACAAAATATGTGTGTCGATCGGGCCTGTTTGCCTCATTTGATCCATCCTGAAATATAACACAAAAAATTAAAAACATTAAATCTCAACATTACAAACAATATCCGCCGACTACTTACGATCGTCACACAACGACCGTCAACAACCGCCACCCCCGCCGGGCCGCCACAGCCGCCGGCCGCCACCGCCGGGCAGATTCATTTTTGCACCCGGCCACCGGAACCAACATTTCAACATCAATATCGTCAAAATATTAACCCACAACACATATACTCCCAATTTACATATCAAAATCATATTTAATCTAAAATTAAACAATAACAAAAATCAAACAAAAGATTCTAAATAAAATATCATGATTTATCTAAAATCAAAGCATAACAAAAATAAAAAAACATACCTTAAATAAGTTAGATGAGAAATTGATTTTTACACGGTGGATTAACACGAGAAGAAGATTTTATGGAAAGTGAGCGTGGAATGCGTTTGAAGCGAAAAGAGAAGCAGAAGCGGCGGCCGATGTATGAAATGAAGAAGTAGGGTTTCTTATTGTGTTGATGTCGCCATCTTAGATGGCGACATCAATAAAAATTTTTTTTTTTTGATGTCGCCATCTCAGATGGCAACATCAATAAAAAAAATTTATTGATGTCGCCATCTGAGATGGCGACATAAGTTTAAAAAAAAAAAAATTCTTTGATGTCGCCAACTGAGAAGGCGACATATTAAAAAAAAATTTATGATATTGTTGTCGCCATCTGAGATGGCGACATTAATAAATTTTTATTATTGTCGCCATCTTAGATGGCGACTTAGGTTACTTTTATATAAAAAAAAAATTCAGGTTATTTTATTAACTATAATAAAAATTAAGGATTAAATTGTTAAAAAACCCCATATTAATACCTTATTCCAGCACCATTAGCGATGGTAAAGCTTCCCAAAAGCTTGGGCTTGCTTCGACTGCAGTTCGTCATTACTGAAATTGGAAAAAAAAAATTGACAAAAGATTTTTCCAATTGAAATTCAACCACTCATGGTTGAACCACTGTCTCTTTGTAAATGGATTTCAACCATCGACAGTATTTCTGAGATTCCCAGTTCCATTTTGATCGAATGACTTCCGTTTTTTGGTTCATATTATTTGCAAATGAGATTGAAAATTGAAAAAATTACAACACAATTCGAGGTTTTCTATTTAATTGGAGAAAGGGCAATAAGTAATTATATGGTTTAATAGTAATACTGTTTAATTTTGGACAGAGCATCACACCACTTGGAAGGGAAAAGAAGTCACGCGGATTACGTATATATTGCATGAATAGTGCGGGCTTGGTTCGGGCTTGTCAAATTATCCAATGAAGTAAAAACTCAGCCGAACGAAGGATGACTATTGATTAGACATCTATCTTGCCTTTAATCCGTGAACCGAACGTAGCCTAACAGCTTGTTTGGTAGGCTGGATTACATAGGATTATGGGGTGAAAATTTATTAATCCTTTGTTTGGTTCATTTTTTAATAAACCCATCAAATCCTTCAACACTGGAAAAGGAAGGTTAAAACAATGGTTAATAATACCATTGCAGGCCTTGGTATTAACAAATACATCTCTACAGTACACTTGACTAAAACTGAATTTTACGTTTTCACCCTTTTCCCTAACAAAACATACCCAATCTTTGCTTTATCAGTTTATTTGTTTTGGGAAAATAGTTCTTAAATTATTTTTAAATTAGCAAGACAGAATAGTTTTTAAATAAGCAAGACAGAATAGTTTCTAAATTATTTTTTGTTTTTCGGTTTATTTGTTTTGGGAAAATATTGTTATGTTATAGTTTTAAAAAATCTAATAATTTTAATAATTTTATTGTTATTAAATTATTTAAAAAATGTTTAATATGTATATATATTAATAAATTTATAAACAAATATTTTATAGAATAAAAGAATTATTCAAAACTAAAAAATGTGGAATATTCTAACCAATATTATCAAACTTATTCAAGGGTATTAAAGTCATTTTAGTACATATTTTATCCTATACAATATTTAATCAACTACACCAAATACATTATTAATTTTCCTTGTATTACTAATCATTGATATCAAACACAACATTATTTATCCTTAGTTTAATAATCATCTAAATTATCCATCAAATTATCTATCCATCACGTATCCTATCACACTTACCAAGCGCACCCTAAGAGTAATTGTTACACAATATATTGTTATTTTTGTATGAATTGGGTCTAAATCCGATATATTTTAAAAATAATAATTTTTTTAAAAATTTATATAAATATATTGATATTAGTTTACAAATTCAAATATCGATTAGTTCAATTGGTTAGAGTTGTAGAGTACAAGGTGATTGTCGCATGTTTCAATCTTCCAAGCAAAAATTAATCTTTGATTTTTTTGAAAAAAAATTCGAAAAATCGGTTACGGGTTGGAACCGATCCAATCCAGAACCGGTCGCCCCAGAATCGGATTCGATCTGGTTCCTTACCGGATTGGACCGGTTCCAAAATTAGCGGATCTGGAATAGACCCGTTTTGCTCCGGATTGGGTCTGATTGAATGTCGTCGCCAAATGAGATGTCGACATCAATTTTTTATTTATTATCGCCGTCTCAGTTCGTGATATCAGTTAGTTTTAGAATTAAAAAATTGAGTTATTTAGCTAAATCGTCTTTAGTTATTCGATTAAATAGTTAAAAAAAAACCCTTATTTTCGTCCCTTTGTTTCTTGTACTCGAAATAATTTCCTTACAATTCATGCTACGATTTTACATTTAAGGACTCTATCCTCTAATCGTTGTGTTTGTATATGTATCGAAATATTTTATCTCCAAAACGGAAAAAAAAGACATAAATCTTATTATCCAAAATAAACCCAGTATTGTGTATAAAATTTATCTGTTTGTAAATTATTAAAATATTTATTTTTATTTATCAACGGTTACAACCACATATTGCGTGCATTATATGTTGTTTTGTAAACTAATGCCATAACACCCGTTTGTTATTTTGGTTTTAGTTTCTTTTTAATTTAAATTATGAAATGATTATACAATATTTTTATATTTTAATTTTTTGGATTTTAATAAATTTTCAGGGTAATATGGTAAATTGTATGGCAAGTTTGATGTCAATTTGTAAGATTAAATTGTATGGCAGGTGTGATAGCAAGTTGTAAGATTGGGAATGACATAATATAAATTGATTGATACATATATGACATGTGTTATGGTAATATTTTAGATTGATAGGGGCATTGGTGTAACTAGACATTGATCTATATCGGACCAATAAAGTGCTCACATATTATATATACTAGTGAATGAAGTACACGCGTTGCGTGTGTAACGTAATAAATAAATATTTTGTATTGGATATGTGTAATACTTTGCGCATCATATCACAATTTTTTAAAACTGATGAAGAGATTCCTTTTTTTTTTTAAACTAAAACAGTTTTGGAACATGGAGGGAGAGATGTGATGTTTTTTTGTTTTACCTTTTTGCCGCTTAATAATAAAAAGCTAAGTAATTTGTTTGGAGATATAAGTAATTTGATATTGGTTTATTTAGGACGGATCAAAGTAGTTATTATAAGGGGTTTACACTTTATAATCTATATATATATATATATATATATATATATATATATATATATATGGGCATTTACCATTTTATCGTGTACCATCATATCAAATTAAACAATGCCCAAGGACCAACATCAGAGCATGACTTGAATTGAGTTTGTCGATTATTGAATGGCTTACAATTGAATGGCTTACTTTCAAGACAAATAAGTAATAAAAAAATTAAAATGCGAATAGCAATAAAGTACCACAAAAAAGTAGCCTAAACGAAAGTTGTTTAGAACTTTTGCGGGGACACGATCCATCTCGGCCTCGCCTCCAATAAAAGTTTCAATTTTCTTTTCTTTTTAAATCAGAATCGGATTCAATCCTGTATCTAATTGGATTGGCCCCCCCTGCAAAAATGATGTAACCGAAACCGGTACGAAATCGGTCCAACCCAGTTCGGTAAAACCCCTATATCAACTAAGCTCCAACATGTTATACACGAAGAACGAATGCTTCGTACAGATAAAGTATATGATATTAAGTTTAAAAGCTGAAATAAACTCTTTGAAACCTATAACAGTTAAAAAATTAAAAAATACCGCAAGAAAATATTTTAGAAATGTGCATTCAAACACGTTTATTTAATTTTTTAAAGAAAATATCTCATACTATAATAATTATTCTAACTAATATTGGTTCAAAAAATAATTATATACTATATTACACAATAATATGCTTATCATAATTAATTAATTAATTTTAATTACAAGTACCCCATACGATTGTACTTTTAAAAAGCTGCATCTACATTTAAAAAAGCTAAAGCTGGCAGCTGCAGCGAGAAAGACAGAATTGAAAACTTTTGGGTATTCGTATTTCCGGACGGGTTCACGGGAAAGCTGCCCCTCATAAATTTTTGTGTGTGTTTATTTCCTTATTTATTTATATATATATTATTTTGTTTCATCGGTAAATTATCTTTTGTCCATTTCCCATCAATAAAATAAAATAGTATATAGTAACCCTTTTCGTTAATAAATGTATATAGTTTACATTTATTAATGATAGATATATTATGTATTAGAGAGTTTTTTTATAATGTTTTAAAGAGTTACTAATTTATATATATTAAATGAACTCTATATGAAATGTCATTAAGTATAAAATTAAATAATTTAAATATAAAAATAGTAGAACAAGAAATAGATTGACGTAATATACATGGGATATTCAACTTTATTGTGTATGAATTGAATAACTACAAATTTATTTGATGTCATATGATGAGTCAGTTTTTCCAATAAAATTTCATTCAAGCGCCGAGCAAGAGATATCCCGAGCAAAAAGTACCGAACACAAATTGTCCGAAGAACATCAAAACCTGCTCAGCATACTGGTCAAAGGCTAGCGAACCCGGGTTTAACTGGCAAATTAACCGGCACAAACAAACGCGTAGTAATGGAACGCAGATTTCTCAGAGTCTCTTCGCTGTCCGAGGAAGGATGCTGGTTTTAGCTTGAGGCAATAAACTTAGACTTCAATACTCTCGTTTCACTTTACTTCAAGGGGCGAGGTGATGTCATAGGATGAGTCAGCTTTTTCGGTAAAATCTCATGCAAGCATCGAGCCAAAGATATCCGGAGCAAAAAGTATCGAACACAAATTGCCGAAAACATCAAAACCTGCTTGGCATACTTATCAAAGGCGGGCGAACTGACAAATCGACCGGTGCAAACAAACCATCCGGATTAATCGCATGACAACCATCGGGATCAACACTATAAATACACGCCTATGGTCACATTGTAAAGGGTTGAACTTTTAGGCAATAAAAGACTCCAAATAGAGCACATCGTAGTATGTTCGGTCTTTCACACTTACGCTGTTTTTTCGAAAGTTCTTATTTTGTGTCTGAGTCCTGTAAATCAAGATAAAGTTATAGTGAAGATTTATACTGGACTAGGTCCCGTAGTTTTTCCTTCGATTTGAAGGTTTTCCACGTAAAAATCGTGGTGCCTTTTATTTATTTTCGCAGCACTCAATTCCACCGAACACGGAGAATATCAAATCACATCATTATTGTTTCGGGATTCTGCGATCGATCAACGATGCCATGTGGCGCTCGATCACCAAACTTTTTTTTGAAAAAAAATAAAGACGGTGGTGCCAGTGGGTCGTGCCACGCCGGCATAACCCGTAGGTCAATATTTGTGGCCCAGTATGACCCATTACCATAGGTTAACAAGCTGTGTCGGCACGGTCCTTCACTTGCCATATCCGTACCGGGTCTCGTAAAATTGTTAATCAAATGAGTATTAAATTTGATAAATGTGGTTTGATTTGTTTTTCTTTTCTTATACGGTACAAATAATTGTGTAGAAAATATGATTATGCATTGCATTCATCTAATTGTAATTTTTAAAAATTGTATACACATCTCTTGTGCTACGGTCGTTAGCACTAATTAATAATAAAAACTCTTATAAAAAAATTCCCCTAAAATTCTTGATTTTAATATATTTTGTAAATTTTCTATATAATTTTTTTCCTCAATCCCAAAAATATTATCCACAAATATATATGATTTTATAAGTGCAATATGTGTGCACAGTGCACTGATGTTAGTTATTTAAGCCCGTAGAGGTTTTACCAATATATTTTTTTTTAATAAAATCACATTCATCAAACCACAAAAGCTCATAACAAAAACAAATATAAAAATACAAAACAAAACAAGTGAATTTTATGAAAGAAAATAACAACTCAAATTTAAAGCCCTTCCGCTAAATTTTTTTTTTTTTGGTATTTATCGCACAATCAACAAAAAAAGTGTAAAAGTTCACTTATCTCCAAGAAATTAATTTTCTGCAATTGCAGTCACTTTTATAAGCAAATCGATGCAATGTTGCTATCAAAGCAAAAAAAACAAAAAGCTACAGTGGAGTTAAGTTCACAATTAATTTGGTACACTATCTACGACGATAAAACTCATATATCACACAATGAAGTTTTGTGAGAGGATAATTGAATATCGTTTAAGGAGGAAGATTAAGATATCAGAGAACAAATTTGGGTTCATGCTATGAATGTCAATTACTGAAGCTATAAATTTACTTCGTCAATTTGTTGAGCGCTATCGTGAGAGGAGTAAAGATCTGCATAAGATATTTATAGACTTTGAGAAGGCATACGGTAAAGTACCAATGGAGATATTATGGTGGGCTTTGATGAAGAAAAAAGTTCACATCAAGTATGTCAATATAATTAAGAACATGTACGACGAAGTAACATCCAAGGTGAGAACGTGCAGGTGGGTGACAAGTGAGTTCTCCATCACATTGGATTGCATTAGGGGTATGCATTGAGTCCTTTCCTATTCGCCCTAGTGATGGATGAGATAATAAAAAACATATAGACTGAATTACCTTGGAACATACTTTTTGCTGACGATGTTGTGTTAATCGACGAGACAATGACATGGGTAAATGCCAAATTGAAGTTATGGAGAGAGACGTTGGAATCAAAGGGTTTTAGATTAAGTATGTCTAAAACAGATATATGGAGTGAAAAATTAGTGGTCGTCGTTCCTTTCAGGATTCTGGTGTTGTGGCAATCGGTAGTCAAGAGGTATCGATGAGCAGCAAGTTTCGATACCTAGGTTTAGATATCCAAAAGGATGGAGAGGTTGATAGTTGCGTTAACCACAGGATTCAGGCTGGCTGATTGAAATAGAGAAACACCACCGGAGTTCTATGCGATTGTAATATCCTTCTAAAATTGAAGGAAAAGAGCCGTCGTTAGACCCACAATGTTGTATGAGACAAGAATGTTGGGCACCCAAGAGGTATCATATCCAAAAGATGAGTGTGACAGATATGCATATGCTTCGTTAGATGTGCGGTAAGACCAGAAGATATCATAAGATATTTTAGCTGAAGTAGATATAGCTTGTATAGAAGAGAAGATGCAAGAAAGCCGCTTACGTTGGTTTTGTCATGTTCGGCGTAGGCCCAGTAGTGCACCTGTGCGTCGAGTGGAGTCCATGGATCTCGGCCAGTTCACGAGAGCGGGAGGACGATCGAATAAGACATGGCTCGAAGTAATACGCAAAGATTTAGAGTGCAAGTCGATTACAGAAGATATGTTGACCGATAAAAGCGTTTGGAGAAGACTGACACATGTGTCCGACCCGACTTGATTCTCTCTATTATTCATGTAGCCATCCCAATTCATTGGGATTAAAGGCCTAGTTGTTATTGTTGTTGTTGTTGTTATGTACGACAACCATATTTAAATCGAATTATTCTTGGATATCTCATGAGTACTAACACAAATATTGGATTAATGACCCAAATTTATCAATGTTCTACTTTTTTTTACGTGAGACCCAATGCATAGATAAAACTGAGTTATTGATCTACCACATTAAGTAATGTCCGATGAGATAGTCAAGAAGTAACCTTTAAATCCACCAAAACCAAGGGATGCTTGCTCTTTTAAACAAATTATACACACACACACACCCATTGTATCCCTCATTTGTTTAAAAAAATATCCATTTAATATTCCATTTAATATAAGAAAATTGTTTATATAACTATCCGATAGGATATCATGACTTTTTATTATAATATTACATCACATATAGTAGAGATTTAATAACTGATATTATTTCTCTCTCAAAATAATAGTAAAACTCACCCATCCTTTGAATTAATCAACTCAATGATGTAATTTTGTATAATTATAATATAAAAATAAGATAATTTTTTTATTATGATTTCACTGAAAAATAAAAATTTATTATTAAAGTTTATTATTTTAATATAAAAATAAGATAATTTATCAAGGTCCATTCAATTTTGCTGTAATTTGAATTATATGCTTCAAAATTCCACGAATCAAATCTTTTAATGCAAGTGCATACTTAAAAACTTTGTAATAAATTAAAATATCGATAGTAAAATATAATTATGATTTTTTTTTTGTATTCATATTAGTGTAGGTGTAGGGCTAAAGCATTGGATACGCTCAAAAATAGCAAAATATTGGGGTTTTTTAATTATTTAACCTGAATTTTTATTATAGTTATTAAAATAATCGGATTTTTTTTTTTTTTATAAAAGTAACCTAAGTCGCCATCTGAGATGGCGACACTAATAAAAATTTATTAATGTCGCCATCTGAGATGGCGACAACAATATCATAAATTTTGTTTTTAATGTGTCGCCTTCTCAGATGGCGACATCCAAGAAATTTTTTTTTTTTAAACTTATGTCGCCATCTCAGATGGCGACATCAAAAATTTTTTTTTTTTTTATTGATGTCGTCATCTGAGATGGCGACATCAATAATTTTTTTATTGATGTCGCCATCTCAGATGGCGACATCAACAAAAATTTTTTTTTTTATTGATGTCGCCATCTAAGATGGCGACATCAACACTAAATAAGAAACCCTACTTCATTTTTTATACATCGGCCGCCGCAGAAGCTCTTCCTTCTTCAACAAACATTTCACTCTCACTTTCCATTTCCTTTTGTTCTTGTCGTAGCATTTTCTCGTAAGATCCGGAGTGTAAAAATCAATTTCTCATCTAACTTATTTAAGGTATGTTTTTTATTTTTGTTATGCTTTGATTTTAGATAAATCATGATATTTTATTTAGAATCTTTTGTTTGATTTTTGTTATTGTTTAAGTTTAGATTAAATATGATTTTGATATGTAAATTGGGAGTATATGTGTCGTTGGTTAATATTTTGACGATATTGATGTTGAAATGTTGGTTCCGGTGGGCGGGGTGAAAAAATTAATTTGTCCGGCGAGGTGGCGGCCGGCGAGGTGGCGGCCGGCGCGGTGGCGGCCGGCGGCGGTGGCGGTTCGGCGGGGGTGGCGGTTGTTGATGGTCGTTGTGTGACGATCGTAAGTAGTCGACGGATATTGTTTGTAATGTTAAGATTAATGTTTTTAATTTTTTGTGTTATATTTCAGGATGGATCAAATGAGGCAACCAGGCCCGATCGACGCACATCTTTTGTCATTGCAGTCTTCACATCGATCCGAGGATGTGTGGGCAGGTGATATGGATAGCATACTACGTGGGAGAAACCCAGATAGTTATTTTTGGGATTTGTGTCCATTAGATACACGTGTTGTTAATTTGTTGCACGTGATAGGTTTTTATGGTATATATAGGTGTGGTAAGATTGAGCTTGATATGCATCTGATCACGGCTTTAGTTGAGAGATGGCGCCGTGAAACACACACATTTCATCTCAGATCGGGAGAGGCGTCTATCACACTGCAAGACATTGCAGTAATATGGTCATTGCCGGTAGATGGCATCGTAGTGTCGGGGATTGATATTGATAGGAGTCTACCCGATTGGCAAGAATATTGCCATACATATTTAGGTTTTTTACCAGCCATAACAGACCTTAAGGGCGCACGTTTGAAATTAGTTGCTTTGTATAATCATTTGCTGCTCAATCCATTGGTTGAAAATAGTACAGCAGATGATGTTGTTAAGTTTACACGGGCTTGTGCGTTGTTGATGTTAGGGGGGATTATGTGCCCTGATACGTCAGGTAATTTTGTTAGGTTACTGTATGTACAGAAGTTGGAGGATATCGACGCTGCCCATACATATAGTTGGGGTAGTGCTGTGTTGGCGTACTTGTATCGTCAGTTGTGTACGTCATCAGAGAGAGGGAAAAAAGTGATATGTGGTGCCTTGCAAATCGTACAGGTAAATATGTTTGTTTATTTTAAATAATTAAATATGTTTGTTTATTTTAAATAAATCTAACTTGTATTATTGATGTCATTACAATAAATGAGATGTGGGCATGGTCACGAATCCCAAGTTTGACTCCTCAATTGGGTGTTGAAAGATCTGATTATGGGCCACTAGTGATCGGTCCAAATAATGTGTTACCTGCTGCTCCATATGGTGCAAGGTAACAGGAATATGTCTTGTTTTATAACTGTTTGTATATGTTAATGCGTCTAATCATTTATCTGAATATATACAGGTGGTCATGTCATTTACGATTTACTGAAACTGGGAGTCATTCTATACGTATCATGAGGGACATTCTCGATGAGCAGCCAGTAACTCAAGTAAACATGCTGTTAAATTTGTTTATACAAACAACACTACTTTGATATTTTCTAAAGCAATGTTATTTTGTAGTTTATTTGGCAGCCTTACCCCGATGAGTATACTGAAGGAATTACGGAGTTAGGAACATATAAAGGCCCGTTGATTTTCTTCGATATCGTTGAGATGCAACGATCTGAGAGAATACTCCGACAATTTGGTATGCTACAAGACATACCAGAAGATCCTCAATCGGGGGATGAGGCTGAGGCATTGCATCATATTGGTCGAAGGGGAAACGTCAACAAAGACTGGAGCGCCCAGCATCTCGCATACATACTTTGCTGGGAGATGGCAAATGATCTACGTGTTGAGAGACCACGATTTACTGATGGTGGTTACTACGTTGTTGGCGGATACACCGAGTGGTATGAACAAGTCACACGTAGATACATTGGACGTGGCCAGTATTTTGTACAGACGGGATATCAACATGGTGATGGCCCGGCATGGCAGCACGTGGTACGTGAATTACGTTTAAATTTGTTTGTATAATTGTGATTAGATGTATATATTTTATATTCTATATTTGGACTTTGCAGATTGAGCAGATGGAGCAATTAACTACAAGCTATGACCGACATCTGGCTGATGACTTGCCTATGACGACAGAGTCGATGAGGCAACACAGAAGTATGTTCGAGAATGTGGTGCGAGTGGCTCGTGAACGTCGAGATAGAAACTTCCCGGCATACAATGAAATCCAGTCTGTTGATACACATATGCCGGCAGATGTTGCAGGTCCATCTACATGGACAGGGTCGGATATGCAGACAGATATTGCAGGTCCATCTACGTGGACGGAGCCAGATATGTATACAGACTACTATATTCCTGTGCCTGCACCATCAGATGATATATCTCCATTCACGCCATATCCCCCCATGTCCACTCAACCCCAGTTCAGCAGCATGGGTACAGATGTCAGTCTTGGGTTTGCGACATATGCAGCTAGGACTTCACCTTTCGATGTCTCGCCCGTTCTATTCCCTCAGTTGACGCCAATACAGGAGCCTGCCAACACACCTGTGGCAAGGCAAAGAGGCGAGGAAGTCGTTGAGCCACGAAGAGTTAGGAGACAGACAAATCCTCCTCCTTGTGGTACTGGAGGAAAACTTGCTACTCGTCGTCGTCGTTGAAGTCATAATTATGTTGTAAATTGTTACCGATTCTTGTAGTTATAAAATTAAGTTTGAAAAAAATGTTTGTTTTGTGAGCATACAAATAAAAGTCATAATTATGTTGTAACGTACAATAATTTCAGAATAACGTAAATTTATTTACACAATAAACATACAATCAATTACACGACAATAATTTATTGATTTCTAGAACTTGAAGCCATCTGTCGTCTTGCTCGGGCTTCTGGCCAATCCATCTCATTTTGGATACGTGTAGTGCGATCACGACCTACACGTTTGGACGTGCGCAGAGTGGAGTTGTGGAATAACTCGAAGCACGGGGTGTCCCAATACTGCTCTGCCCACAGTGGATTGAATTGCCCTTGATATGTGTTCCAGTACTCAGACATATTATAATACTGGATGACTAATTTTTTCGCATTTAAACCATAATGTCGACACACCTGTATCGCATGTGAACATGGTATGCCAAACTGTTTCCATTTTCCGCAAGAGCATTCCCTTGCTTTGAGGTTGACCACGTGTGTATTGCCGCCACATCCTGCTTGCTCTCTAGTGATTACAGAAGCGGTTAATTGTCTTCGGTCGAACATCCGAACATCATGGTGAATGGAATTATGATCAGCACGAGCATATTTCTCAAATACATAATCCGGCCAATCCTGATTATTCTGGATCATTCGTTCCGCTTTCTTAAGTCGTTCAAGAAAATAGAGCACACATCGATCAAAAGTTAATTGCACAATAGCGGTGATTGGAAGGCGACGAGCACCCTTCATAACTCCGTTAATGCACTCGGACATATTTGTCGTAAGAATACCACACCGCCATCCACCATCATGTGCAAGAGTCCATTTTGACTTGTCAATCCGATTCAAATAATCAAATGCTCTTGGTTCAATACTTTTTATTTCTTCCATTGTAGAATCGAACTTTCTTAGCTGATTTTCTGAACCAGCTTTCCAGCATAAGTCTTTCAAATGAACATTTTTGAACCGACTATTAAAGTTCGAGCACACATGTCTCAAACAAAATCGATGCACTCCATGCGAGGAATTGAAGTCGGCAACACATTCAGCGGCTGCAATAAGGCCCGGATGCCTATCAGATATCAAGCACACACCATCAGATCCTCTAACAATGTGCTTGCTAATCAACTCCAAAAACCATTTCCACGACAAAAAACTTTCCTCGTCAACGATTGCAAAGGCCAAAGGTAAGACTTGATTGTTAGCATCCATGGCCACGGCAATCAACATCTTATGTTGATATTTTGTATACAGATGTGTTCCATCTACACTTATAACTTTTCGACAGTGTCGGAATCCATCTGCACATGGTTGGAATGCCCAAAACACGTAATTCAAAGTCATCTCTGTTGGTCTAGCATTCGGTAGGTGGTCCCATTCGACGACTGTGCCTGAGTTCCATTTTTGCAAAGCTCCCATGTAATAAGGCAATTTTCTTACAGAGCTCTCCCATGTTCCATAAACATTTTCAACAGCACGTATCAAACTATACCAGCCTTTTGCATATGAGATCTCAAAACCATACTTATCTTTAACAGTTTGAATAACATACTTTACCTCATAGGATGGATCACGTCGAACGATTCCCACTAGCAAACTAGCAATCATATTTTTGTCCAGATTTGCATGATCGATCGACAAATCACTCAAAAGACAAGTGTGAGAACCCCCAAATTTTGTTATTTTGAACATTCCATGTTTTTTCCCCAATGAGGCGCGTAGAAACCATCTGCAAGGCATATCTGGTGTACTATGTTTGCACACCACTTTCCATAAAGTTTTTGTACTTTTGACAACAAGATACTCACGTTTTACAATCCGTACGGAGTAATCCTTCACAGCTGCCTGAAGATGACCTTTATCTTTAAATACCATATTCAGATGGATATCTCCTTTCGAATAATCGTAATAACTCCCCCACTTACCAGTTGGAAGGTCGATCGAATCACCAAATACTTCTGCATGTGTCGTGGAGAAAAATGGAATTGTTTGATAAAGCTCAGGTTCATTTGTTGTGGTTGTGTCTGCTACAGTAACTGGCATTTCTACAATATCAACCTCATCGTCAGCAGACTCATCCTCAGATGGAATCCCCTCCGGTTCAGACCGAATATCATCTCCAAAATCCACAAAACTGTCTGCTAGTGGCTCGGGAACAACATTGTCAGCAACTATCGGAGCATCATCTTGAATCATAGAGGTAGTTGGTCTTTCTGTAACTACTACAGATGGACCACTACCAGTTGTTGGCATTTCTGTACTAAAATCATAAGCACAGGGTTCTGTTTGTATATACATCTCCAAAAAAGTATGATTTTGTTCAATATCCAATAGCCATGATAGATTGTAATCGCTGTCAACGGGAAAAATTGTTTGTTTCATCCCCGAAAAATCACTGAATATATATTTACAAGATATTTTCAGAATGAACTGGTGACGATCGATGCCAGTAATATCATATATATCGCTCAATAACTGTAAATAATTAATATTGCGAGATATTGTCATGCCTTTTGACGGACCACGATCATATCTAACAGATTCTGAATCTTGTAATATTTGGCCTCCCCAATACAACAAAACTTTAATTGACATACCTTAAAAAATAAAGATAAAATTCATAAATTAATACATGATATATAATGCTGTTAAATATAATTATTTATATAACAACGTACCTAAAATATGCTGATCGGAGCAAACAACTGGAGGATATGAAATGAGTTATATAAAATGAGCTGAAGATTTGAATGAGTTATATGAAATGGGCTGATTTCGTTCGAATAAATAGAGAAAAAATTGATTAATGTCGCCATCTCAAATGGCGACATAAAATAAAAAATGAATTTTTTTTTATTGTCGCCATCTCAGATGGCGACAATGTTATAATTATTTATATTTTTACGTCGTTTTCTGCCGACAACACGTAAAAAATATTTTATAATGGTATTGATGTCGCCATCTTAGATGGCGACATCAATAAAAAAATTTTTTATTTGATGTCGCCATCTTAGATGGCGACATCATTAAAAAAAAAAATGTTTTTATTGATGTCGCCATTCCATATGGCGACATCAATAAAAAAAAAAAAAACTTTTTATAATGTCGCCATCTTAGATGGCGACATTATAAAAAAAAAAAAATTTTTATTGATGTCGCCATTCTAGATGGCGACATCAATAAAATAAAATTTTTTTTTATCATGTCGCCATCTTAGATGGCGACATTATAAAAAAAAAAACTTTTTACTGTGTCGCCATCTGAGATGGCGACAATAAAAGAATTTGGTAAGTGTCGCCATCTCAGATGGCGACTTAGGTTACTTTTATAAAAAAAAAAAAAATCCGATTATTTTAATAACTATAATAAAAATTCAGGTTAAATAATTAAAAAACCCCAAAATATTGCCTAACAGAGCCACCAAAGCGTGCCAGCCATGTTTGCCACAATTCAAACACTCTTTCAACTTCTTGTTCATTAATCAAGACTTTGCCCTTCTCAACATATGATTAATGAGGGGCAGAACTTTTTTTACTAAATGAAGCAGAACAGATAAAAGGTTAGAATTAGGGATGAATTATGTACATATAGGCTATAGCAGAAGAACACACTTACAAAATACACTTTCTCTCTCTTTGATTAAATGAAGAAAGAGAGAGAGAAAGATCGAGTCCTGCAGTTGTTTGGTGATGGACCACATTCTTAACTCTCCTTTTTAATGTCTTCCAGGTGTGTAGTGTCTCATTTTACCCAAAAAGTGAATGAACTGATAGGCTGATATTTGTTTTTTCAATCATCCATTTTTATCTTTATTTTCTTACACAAAATTACTAAAAGTATGCAAGAAAAGAAAACCGACCGATGCAACAGAGCCTCAGTTTTACAAGGAAACACAGCAATTGTCTGCATCAGTGATTCACCTCCACCAAGTTTGCTGTGTAAAATAAACCATCCTTGTTTTTTTCCCAGGTACAAAAATATGTAATTGAAAGTTCTAAAAAAATGTGTTGATTCAAAGCAAATTAATATAATAAAAAAAATCAGGCTTTCGGGTTCCTGTTAATGCTTGTCCTAACCCGACCTACAATTTCCCAACCACCTTACAAATTGCATTGATGTTATAGAAAAAAATAGCAACATAATTTTGATAATCTAATTCTTCCTTATTACATATTCTGTTATTGCCATTTTATTTATTTTTAAAATCAATTCACGCTCGTAAAATTAAGATATATTTTAAATATGTGTTCTTTAAAAGATTATGAACAGTTCATGTAGGTTGAACACCCATTTCAAGGAAATATAGAATAGCAAGAACATTTAAATAAGTTTGATTCTTCATTGAATCATAAAACCCCACTTTTCTAATATCTTTTCCTTCTCTTCGGGATCGAACGCCAATGAAAAAATGATTTGATTCGAGAAAAAATGATTTGATTCGAAGTTAATCTCGCCCGATATTCCTATCATCTCTGTGAGGTCTCGTTCCTAATCAAGTGTTTAATTATGACACAATGATTATTTATTTGTAAAAAGCGGAAGAATTTTTTTTTAAAAGTCCTGCCAACAAGTGGCTCTAAAACCTTCGGCATGACTTCCGCGCACGAGGGACATACCAGAAAAATGAAAATCATATCCAGTGCAGTACATAATACCATAGCATGCATCATATGCATCAATCACATAATCCATACTCAAAATATTTATATTATACCATAGCATGGACAACAAGTCTTCAGCACACATTTTATACTCAAAATATTTACATAATACCATCAGCAGTAAAGAAACAACAAATATTTACCAATAATCAAGACTGGACAGAAATAAACTCAATTTACATAGTTATACTATCCAGGACACACTCTGATATACTTAATGATCCTACTACTGGGAAAAGACAAAAGAAAACAACTTCAGGTAAGACTTCTAGCGAGCATTCCCTCTTTGGGATCCTGGTCACCTGTAATATCTATCATTGCCCACACACAAAGACAACAACAGCCCCATACGGGGTGAGCCAAAGCCCATTATGAAACTATCAAATAATTACAACATGTATCTATAAAATCTAATAGATGATGCAATGCAATGCAAATGCAATGTAATGCAAATTTATGTCAGGTACAAGGAATCAAATCTCAAAGATACCAAACTATCGGATCCAAAGAAAGGTATCATCAATCAATATCAAGCTCGATCAGAGGGTGACAACACACACACTTTGCGCTAGGAGAATCATCATGTGTTGTGCTCGTCATCCCTCGTGTCTAGGTTGGTAGCAACGCGCGTGACTACAGTCGCTACCTACACTGCCTGTCATGGCCGTGCCCGTCGTCCCCGACACTCTGAGTAAATCAACTCAGTCCTCATCAAGGATATCAAAGAAGTAGATATATCAATATGATATGCCATGTATATGTCATATATCGATGTATATTATCAAAATGATGAGTGTCAACAAAATATTTATTTTCATACATCGATATGCAAGTTATGAATGCTATGAATGCTCATAATCAATTTAACTCACATAACCAAGTAATTTCACGTAAGTTCAGCAAATCATGTATCAAATAATACAGACACTTGTCGTATATTACCGATCACAACATACCTATTTTTTTCCTTGTTCTAGAAGTTGAATATGGTCTTCTTAGTTCGTGGAACTCCCATGCCATATGATAATCTATAAAATTCATACAACACAATCATTTATATTCATCTACTATTTCCTTTAATTCATATTGAATATTTTGGCTTTCTTTTATATATTGCAAGAAATCCTTATTCATTTCACTTCATCGTCCGAATGTTTACTTTCCATTAGTTGATCTTAACAGCTCAATTCGATTGTTATTAACTAACTTGAATATTTTAAACTGCAATCATAATCATAGTCGAGAGGCCGATTAACAACTGCAATTATAGTTAAACTTTTCTCTCTTTTATCAATTGGTTATCAATTAACTCATATTATTAGCATGATTTTAACTCAAGAGTATTATTTGACTTATATATAAGCTGTAAGTTCATTCTCTTTATACATCAACGTAAAAGACAAGTTTTCAGATTATATTCTCAACTTCAGCATTTTAGAAACTAATCTGTTGGAATTTACATAAAACCTATAATTATAGAAAAGACTGAAGAAACACCTTTAATTCAATGGAATATAATCCCAGGACAACCATAGAACTCAGAATATCGAACCATACTAAAAAATGTCACTGAAATTACATGCAATTCTCACAAAACCCAATCAACGGGATTTTTAACCCAAATTTACTGTTTTCGTGAAATAAAAGTGTCATCAAAATTACAAAGCAAACAAAGGCAGCCAACCTTTACCAATTCAACATGCACTTCAAGAATTGGAGCCAAAATACAACCATTTTCAACATTGAGCCTCTCCTTCCATAAAACATCAAGATTTTCGCACCAATACAACATCAGATTTTTTAAACCATCATGCAGCATAATTTCGAAAACAAGAATGATCCAAAACTATGATAAAATCATACCAAACTCATACCATTATTCATTCAACAATCAAATATCAAATGAAGGGTAAAAATTCGGATTAAAAACTGGAAAAAGTATTGAACTCACTCTGCCCCAAATTATGAACAGTAACCTAGGACATGCATGGCTGTTTTCGGTGACTCACGTCGGCGACAAGGGCGGAGACTGGAGGGGAAACATCGGTCATGATGTGGTTGAGGTTTTGCACAAATTAATTCAAACTAAACTATGGTTAAAAGGAAGAAATCGAACCCAAAACGACATGAACCCTAGCGCACACATTTCGTACCAATCAGGGCAAAATCCGACGATTTAGCGGCGGTGCACGGCGATTGCCTGGTATGGAAACGTGCGCCGTTGAGTGGAGAGAATGGTGGTAGGTCGGGTTTGCCGGGAAGCGGCCGGACGGCGGCCAGCGCAGCAGTTTTGTGGTCGGAGGTCAAAATGTACTGACGTTAAATTTACAGTCTGACACTTGGGATTTGTGTCCACTATTATCACAAAAAATTTAATTCTTCATTTTAATGAAATATTTTAAAAATATTGTCGGAGTTTATTTGACCAAGTCAAAAATATATCATGTTCGGATTAAATTGTCAGTTAACACATTTTGTCAATTTCACATCTAATTAATTATTTCCAAAATAATTTTTGATTAATGCCCAAATCATATTTAATTGTCATTAATAAATTATCGGAACCTTACAATCCCAAGCAAGCTAAAACGATAGTCATCACCTGAATTAGGTAGATCCCCATGGTTAAGCAACAAAGGTTCATTAATGGGTTGATACTATGATAAATACATCAAAATCAGAAAACAAGGGCTATCATATTTGTTTTTTGTGGAATGTTACTGATTAAGAATAAAATTTATATGAGTTGTTACTCTATGTCAAATCAAATTAAAGGCTCACAGTTAGAAAATTGTTGTAAAAGATACAATCATAATATTTTATGTTTCGAGAAATAACAAAAAAAAAAAAAATTCTGGGATCCAATATATTGATTAAATCTGGGTTATTGATCTACCACATAGAATAATGCCCTAAAAAAGTAACCCTTTAAATCCACCAAAACCCTGAAATCCGATGTCTACCACGTACCATTTTTAAATCCACCAAATAATATACATCTGATCTTCAACCATGACTTTTTATTATATTTATTACATCACATATAAATGAAATCTGTAGAAATTTTATAATTGATAAGTTTTTCTCTTAAATAATATTAAAACTCACCCATCTTTTGAACTAATCAACTCAATGGTGTAATTTTATATTTTTAATTATATTATAATATAAAAATAATTTAGTTTTTTTACTATTACTTAACTGAAAAGTAAAAATTTATTATTATAGTTTGGCTCATTAATAGTTTTTTAACCAGTCAATGTACAATTTCTATATTTTTCATATTACAACTACAATATATCCTAAGTAAATTAATAACATCTCCAAAATAATATTTTTTTGGTTCCAACTTGGTCTAATTAGTATTAATTTAATACTTGATAAATTAATAAAATCTCTAAATAAATAAAATTTCATTATCCTAAAATTATTAATTTATAGAAGTTCAATTGTATTATAAATACGAAAGATAACATTCAAATTCAAATATAAATATAATTTTTATGTATTCATATTGGTCAACGTTATGCTGTAAGGCGGAAGAACTGGTTACTCTAAAATAGCAAAACAAACAGATACGGTGTCACCTGAAAGGCTGAAAATATTGCCTAATAGAGTCACTAAAGCGTGCCATGTTTGTCACAATCCAATCACGCTTTCAACTTCTTGCTCATTAACCAAGACTTTGCCCTTCTCAACGTATGATTAATGAGGGGCATGACTTTTTTATTAAATGAAGCAGAGCATATGTAAGGTCCCGTTGCTAATTTATTTTGATTAATCACGTGTTAGCAAATCTGTGTGATTAAAAATTCAGATTATGAATTAAGATGTTCCGGATCACAACATCTTATTTTTAATTGAGATAAAAGACATCAAAATACACATGTGTACATGCAATAAAATCGACAAGTGCCATGCAAGAACATTTTTTTTTATCTAATTGGACACTTGGTACACTCAATAATTAAAAATTCAAAAAGTTGGTCTTGCTAGCCTATGAGTTATCACCCACTTCTATTAATTTAAGCAAGAATTGTTCATTTGTTTTCTCTTTTCGAAACTCACCACCCAAATTTCATAAGAAAGTTTGTCAAATCTTACATGTAAACTAAAATTTGAAGAGACTTTGAGGTGGGAAGCAAGAAACCTCAAGGATTTTTGTGGATATAGTCTTGATTTGAGCTTGGTGGATAGAAACTGTGAGGGTATAACTTCTTTTCAAACTAATTTTAGTTGAATTTTGTTGATTAAAGTCGAAAAGGTAGAAACGTGAAATTGTTGATTACATTTTGTTAAAACAGAATCTGCAGAAAGAATCTTTCTGGTGGTCTGTTGTTTCGTAATTTTGATATTTTTAATCTTCGAATTTGATTTTGAGCAAATATGAAAGTTGTAGATAATCAAATTTTATGCGTTTTAAAAAAAAAACTGCATGCGAGTTAGAGCCCAAATGAAAATTTATGTCGATTTTACTGGAGAATGCACATTCTTGACTCTGCATGTTCATGTATGTTACATTCAGATTGTTATTCGAGTTTCTGGGGAAATTTTGGTATGAGCCCCTTCATGAAAGTTGTAGATTTTTTAAGAGGACTTATTTTGGACTAATTTTGAAGTAGTTATGATTTTTACACCAAAAGTGCACAATCTGAGCCCTGCATGTGGGCAGAAATACCCATGTAGTGTGTTCTTCGAGTTCCTGAGCATTTTTGGCTTGGAATTCCGAAAATTGTCTAGAAGCAAGAATTGTAGTGCTTTGTGTTGGCTATCTTTTTTCCACTGGAATAACTCAATTTGAATTTAAAATGAAAAGGTTATGGTATTTTTACTAGTACTGCTCGAGCTGAAAAACGGATATTGAAATATTACGTTTTTAGTGTTCAAATTTCTTTTCAATTGATGAACCAACTTGACATCATATAAGATGAAATGTAGTTCTTTGAGCTTTTGAATTTTGAGCACTGGAATTGAGTCATTTACATCGTATGAAATTATAGTGATTTTTTCTACAAACATGGGTCATACTGGAAATTTAAGGAAATTTCTAATGGTCAATGCTTAGAACTTAAATTTGATTTAATGACCACTTAAACACTTAGTGTCATTTTTGGAATTTAAATGACCAGTTTAATAGATTCTGGAATTGATTCGAGGAATACTCGATAGATTTAGCATTGGTCTAAGGTACATAGAAATGAGCTTTATCATGACGTCTGGCAAAGTCGTGTAATGATGCTATTGTATGATCTTATTACATGATTTATTTGTGCTATTTGATTTCTTATGTGAATTGCATGAAATATATTGACTTTCACATGAGATTGCATGACATATTGAGTTGCATATGTAACATAACGCATAGATGATTCTGTTGGATCGAGCGCTTACCACTTTACCAATAACTATAGTTAAGGGTAATGGCGCAACTTCAATCTTTTCAACCATACGCTCGCACAAGCGCCACGTATTCGACCGATCACAAAGCAGAGGCAATTGTTGAACCCCAACAATCCCTCCCCCAATAATTGCACTCTCTGCAACTCATGGGAATCGAACACGTGACCTAGGCTCTGATACCAATTGTTGGATCGAGCGCTTACCACTTTACCAATAACTATAGTTAAGGGTAATTGCGCAACTTCAATCTTTTCAACCACACACTCGCACAAGCGCCACGTATTCGACCGATCACAAAGCAGAGGCAATTGTTGAACCCCAACAGATTCATTTGGCATATCATATTGACCTTTGTACTTCTTTGATACCCTTTGATTATGATTGAGATCTATAGTGTCATGGGGACTTTGGGCACGACGATGACATGCTGTCTATGCAGTAACTGTAGTCACACCCGTTGTCGCCGGACTTAGACACGAGGGATGCTGGGCACAACACATGATGATTATCCTAGTGCAATGTGGGTGTGTGTGTCGCCACCATCTGCTCGAGCTTGACATTGATTGATGATACCTTTCTTTGGACTCCGATATTTGGTATCTTGAGATTCGTTCCTTTATACCCATTCATGCATCACATTTATACATGGTATGCATTGTACTCCACTTTGTCATTCTTGACTTGATTTTATTTATTTCTCGTAGTGGGGTACTGACCCCCTTTGTGGGGGCTGTCATGTCTTTTGTTGTTCTGGCATGACAGGGTTTGCAGGAGGACAATGTTCTGATGCTTACGGCGATGTATCTAGAGATAACAAAGCTCCTGATGAGCGAGCTCAAGTTTATGCATGGTGTTCTATTTCCCAGTAATATTACTTGAACTTGTAAGAAAATAAATTTACCGGGGTATGCCCCGCGCATCTTGTGTTTAAATTATGACATTTTCAAAGACTCGATGTATTAGGTTGAATAATAAATGTTGTATTGTCTGTGAACGAACACATAACTATATATATTTTCAGTATCGTTGTATATGTATCATCGAAAATCGAAATTTTTTTAAGGCCATGTGACAAGAAATTTGAAATTAATCTTCTAATGTTTACGTAAATTAATCATTGTATCATAATTAAATACCTGATTAGGATCGGCCTTCACATTTGGTATCAGAGCGTAGTCTGTGATACACTCGAGATAGAGTTAGGACATTGGGTTTAGTCACAATTAAAATGTTTGTGTATGTGATTGACTACGTGTTATTATATGATTTTACCTGCTGTGAACACGTTATAAATGTTTGAGTTTCAGCATGTCATGAATATGTAGGTATCGAATTCTATGTGAACTTCCTTTAGACACTGTATGCTATTATTAGGAATTAATTCTTACATCTTGTAGAATGGCACCTGGAGCAAGAGGTCATAAAGGGGTCTTATGCATGAATTAGCATTTAGTACTCGTCAAATGATAATGTTGAGAATTTAGCTCAACCGATCCAGGATATGGATATGGAGTGTGATATCCCCGAAATGATTAATTACAATTTGGGCATTAATTATGTTTACGTGATAATTATGGCAATAATTGAATTATGTGTTGGAATTAATTATCATGTTGAAATGCTTAGTCGCATGGTAGGTGTGACCCGGTAGTGCATTTCGGGATGCATGTTGTGCATGTTGGGAAAATTGGGTATTAACATAGTTTATTCATGTTGGTTGTTAATTATTTGGAAAGCATGGATTACTTGAGGTTTTGGGTGCATTTTGGTAAAATGCTTTTAAAATATCACGTTGGGGTATTTTATACATCATGCTAATAATTGGGGTACATGTTTTTAATTAAAAACCCACCCTTATACCCCACTTTACATTTCACTTTACCAAATTCCCAAATTAGGGCTGCTTACCGGTTGGAACCGGTCCGGTCGACCCGTTATGGGCGGAACCGGTCCGGTCCGTAAGGAACCGGATCGAACCGGTTCCGGTTCCAACCGGTTCCGGTTTGGTTCGGATCCATATCGGATTTTCGTATTTTTTTTTTAAATGAGGCGTAAAGACGCCCCATTCAGGCGTAGCTACGCCTAAGCTACGACTTTTTTTTTTAAGAGGCGTAACTACGCCACTTTGGAGGCGTAGTTACGCCTCTCGGAATTTTGGTAATTTTTAAAGGGTTTAGAAATTTAACAATTTTTATGGGTTATTTAAACATGTCTATGTGTTTAAATACTTCTAGCATACAAATAATTGTAAAGACATGACAATTGAAAATCTAAATAAAAAAATATTACAATTTAGTACTTAGCAGTCTTCATAATTGATAAGTATTGTTTTGGCTATCTCTTCTTCTTGCTCGTCATAATGATTTACGAATTCGTCAACCGTCCCATCTCTTCTATTTTTGCATTCTGCTTCAAACCAATCTTTAAGTAACGTGAGCATGCATAACGAATCAGCTGATAGACTACTTCTGTAGTCTCCAATAATACGGCTGCATGTTGAGAATGCCGATTCAGAAGCGACGCTTGAAGCTTGTACATCATACACGTCTCTAGCCATTTTGGCTAAGATAGGGAATTGTGCTGCATTGGACTTCCACCATTGTAAGACGTCGAAGTTGTCTTCGGTTAGAAATTGATAATTCAGATAAATTTGCAACTCAGTCGACGTGCTAGTAGAAGGTCATTTTCCCTTAAGTTTTTTCCTGCCCAGCAATCTAAGCAAATTGATGCCCCTACCTTTAGATTGAGCTTGGGGTTGTTCTTCAACAGGCCTTTGTTGCGATGATTCACTTGCCTGTTGATTATAATACAATTGAAACATATTTTGGAGAGATTGTATTGTAGACATCTTTTGATCGTCAACAACCTTCCCCAAAAATTTAGCATAATATTCAAAAAATATCTCAAATGAAGTTAAACATTGACTAGGATCTAGCAATGTTGCGATGCAGTGCACGGGTGGGATTTGTTCCCAATACTTTGTAAATTTAGTTTCCATTGCACTAACAAAAGCATGCAAGTCATAGTCATCTCTAAATTCTATAAATTTAATCAAACATGTTAAATACTAAAG